>CAUYRH010099357.1:0-27050 GCA_963574655.1 Perodicticus potto
TTTACACTGCTGGTAGGACTGCAAACTAATACAACCCTTTTGGAAGGAAGTATGGAGAATCCTCAAAGAACTCAAACTAGACCTCACATTTGATCCTATAATCCCATTACTGGACATCTACTCAGAAGAAAAAAAAGATCATTTTATCATAAGGATATTTGCACTAGACCATTTATCGCAGCTCAATTTACAATCGCCAAAATGTGGAAACAACCTAAATGCCCACCAATCCAGGAATGGATTAACAAACTGTGGTATGTGTATACCATGGAATTCTATCCAATCACTAAAAAAGATGGAGACTTTACATTTTTTGTATTAACCTGGATGGAGCTGAAACACATTCTTCTTAGTAAAGCATCACAAGAATGGAGAAGGAAGAATCCAATGTACTCAATTCTGATATGAGGACAATTGATGACCTAGTACATGGTGGGGGGTGGAGGAAGGGAGAAGGGAAAAGAGGGAAGGAGGGAGGGGGTGGGGTGGGGTCTCTTGGAGGAGAGATACAATTATAAGAAGGACTTTACCTAACAAATACCTTCAGTGTACCCTGGTTCTCTGTACCCTCAAAGAATCCTCAACAATAAAAATAAAATAAAGTAACTTCATCTAAAAATGGGTGAAGCAAATATGGACACTGTTGGCAGCTGTCAAATCCAGCAGATTGGTATATGGGTAGAGCCAAGGGAAGAAACCAGCAGAGGAGGAGGCAGTGGGATGACGAGTGCTGGGAGGGAGACGGGAGCAACAGACTGAGCCGGGGGCTGGTTCTTGAGCAGGCACCATTCCTCCTGTGCTCAATCCTCCAGAACCCTCGCAACTGAAACACTTCTATGTGCTCTGTTACGTGCCAGGCACTGCTCTGAACCACTTGTCACATAGTGATTCATTTATTCCTTTCAGCAACCCTATGAAGCAACACTAGTACTGCCCCCATTTTATAGATAAGACTGAAGCAGAAAGGCTAAGGAATTTGCCCCAAACACAAATTGTAAGTGCTGGCCTGTGATCTTAACCACTGTGAGCTTGGGGAGGGGCTCCTATGGACACTTCGTGTGCCTCAGAGGGTGATGCTCTCCAAGCCTGGTCCTGCCTTCAGTTCCACGCAAGCCTTCCTTACACCCAGCACCACAGACTGGATGAAAGACCCTTCCTCAATCACTCGGTGTATTCGTGGGGACCTCTGCTCCCTTTACCCCCCTTGCTTGCAGGCCTTCCCATGATCAGCAATGCTTCTCCCACTATTCAGGATTTCCCACACCTCCCACAGCCTAACAAATGCCACTGCACTGTATATGTTTCTTCATTTGTATTCCAGGAGCACACCAGGACATGTGATGGGTGCTCAGTAAATCCTGAAAGAATGAATAAAAGGAACTCTGGGATGTGGTGACTGCAGGCCTGTATCTCAGAAAGGCCGGCAACTTTAGAGGCTAAAAGATGGCAATGAATTTCATACATCTGTCTCCCAGCAGCTGAGAAAAGTTACCTGGTGCTTCCCCATCCACTAACCATGGAAGCTTCTCATGGTTAAACACCTTCCCAAAAAATGAAGGAAAGAAAAGACAGGCCTAATAGCCAAATGCTCCTGATGAGATTATATTCATGATGCTTCCTTTCAAACAGCCTAAAATGACCAGCTCAAGTGAAAAGGAACCTCCCAGGCCTGAATCTGAGGTCTGGTAAGTACAACCCCTGTTCCCACACAGTTTGCCACTCCTCGTTTCCCAGTGCTTTCTCGGTGGCAGAAGTGCCCACATACTGAGCTGTGAGGGCACCTGTTATCACAGGAAACAAGTCCTCGGCACCTGCAGAGACCTCTCTGCTGATCCCAGTGGGTGCATATGTGTAGAAACACCCAGATCCAGATACCTGTGCTGGTCAGGCTCTGGGGATCCCTCCTGAGGACCCCACTGAATCATAAGCCTAGTTCACTAAGATGTCAAGCTGTCACCTGTAAGTGACTTTGAGATTTTAAAGTTCAGAATGTAGGCTCGGCGCCTGTGGCTCAACGGGCTAAGGCGCCAGCCACGTACACCTCAGCTGGCGGGTTCGAATCCAGCCTGGGCCGCCAAACAACAATGATGGCTGCAACCAAAAAAAAAAATAAAGTTCAGAATGTAAAGGGAAGGAGCTCTAGGCAGAATTAAGTATGGATTCTTCCATGAATTCATGTATTATCATTCAGAGGTGTGGGGAACCAGTAACCTTTATTAAAAGGATTTGTCCTCTCAGGTTTGGATTTAGTCAAAAGTTTACAGGTGGTGCCCATAGCTCAGTGGGTAGGGCACCGGCCACGTACACCGAGGCTGGCAGGTTCAAACTCAGCCCAGGCCAACGAAAACAACAATGACAACTGTAACATCAAAAAAAATAGCCCGGAAAAAAAAAAATAGGCGGGTGTTGTGGCAGGCGCCTGTATTCCCAGCTACTTAGGAGGCTGAGGCAAGAGAATCGCTTAAGCCCAAGAGTTTGAGGTTGCTGTGAGCTGTGACGCCATGGCACTCTACCCAGGGCAACAGCTTGAGACTCTGTCTCCAAAAAACAAAAAAAAAAGTTTACAGCAGAGGCTCCAGAAGGCCCTCTGAGGCCACAGGTTCCCCACCCCTGTGAGGTTCCAAGTTCTTAAGAAGAAGGACTTTGTGATCTGGCAGTGAGAGGCTATATAAGGAGATAATGGAGTGATATAAGAAAATACTAGATGTTCTATGCGTGCTGGTGTGATGGGAGTTTTGAGCCATATAGTCAGAGGGATGGTCATGTTCTGACCTCGAAGATAGAGAAAATCAACAGGAAAATGGATAACATGAACCAAATGCAACAATCCACTGCAAACAACAACCTAAGTAGCGCTATGGAGACCTGTCCGGGGAATTTCCCCAAATGGAGGTAATTTGGATAGATCCTTGAAGAGTGTGTAAGATATGCAGAATGTTTAACACAGGCCAAGCTAAAATTATAACATACTTTAAAAACTCAATTGAGGGGACTTTGTGCTATCATGACAGGAAGGTGTAGTCTACCAGGAGCCCAAGAAAAAGGGACATTCAGGGAGTAAAAGAGGCCAGTGCTCCTCTGGCCACACTGCCAACAGAGCCCCCTGGTCCCCACGGCCTCTTCCTACTCTGAGCTCCCACGACACCTGCACACGCTCCTTTCAGAGCCCTCACCGCCTCCACCAGAAGCAGCAATTTACAATTCTGTTCCCTACTATGCAAGAAACCCTAAGAGCAGGGACTTCTCATCTACACCAGCTCATACTGGACCAGGCACAGAACAGACATCAGCAACTGTTTGCTGTATATGAAATGAATACACAAAGGCTACAATAAAGATAAGTAAGAGAGGGCGGAGCCTGTGGCTCAGTGAGTAGGGTGCCGGCCCCATATACTGAGGGTGGCGAGTTCAAACCCAGCCCTGGCCAAACTGCAATAAAAAAATAGCCGGGCAGGGTGGCGGGCACCTGTGGTCCCAGCTACTCGGGAGGTTAAGACAAGAGAATCACCTAAGCCCAAGAGCTGGAGGTTGCTGTGAGCTGTGTGACACAATGGCACTCTACCGAGGGTGATAAAGAGAGACTCTTGTCTATTAAAAAAAAAAAAAAAAAAAAAAAAGATAAATAAGAGAGGAGGGACAGACTACCCTGAGAACAACTGGTACGGACTACCCATAAGAAGGGGAGAAGGCAAAGCCAAACACAGGCTGGAGGATCAAGCTCTCGGGTGGTTCTGCAAACTAGCTTTACAAGTATGTTCAGAAAGTGTTGATTTATGACTTGTAAACCCACAGGAAGATCTCAAATGGGATGCTACCTGGTTCTGTTATCTCATTACGCGTGTAGTGAAGACTTGGAGAAAGATACAGAAGGTTTAGTTACTAAACATGCAAATTGTATCAGGTTGGAAAGGCTTACTATCAGATTGACAAAAATCAAGATTTAAAACAGTAAGGTTATAAAGCCAATCATGTAACATTTAATAGGGTATATGCGAAGTTTTACATTAGGTTAATTTTTTAAAAGCCTATTGGAACAAGGAAGGAAACAAGGAAACAAGGAAAACTGGGTTTGATTATAGTTGACATGAAAAGCACTTGGGGGTTCTCATGAATCCAAAACTAGTGTGACACAGCTGTAATAAAGCCAATGCAAACTTAAGTTTTGCCAACAAAAAAAAACACCGCATTCAGGGCCAGGATTCATGCCTGTAATCCTAGCACTCTGGGTGGATGAGGCAGGTGGATTGCTTCAGCTCCTGAGTTCAAGATCAGTCTGAGCAAAAGCGAGACCCCGTCTTCACTAAAAATAGAAAACCTGAGGCAAGAGGATCACTTGAGCCCAAGTTGGAGGTTGCTGTGAGCTATGACACCACGGCACTCTACCCAGGGCGACAGCTTGAGACTGTCTCAAAAAACAAAACGAAACAAACAAGAACAAAAAAACCACACAGCATTCAAATCTCAGGGAAGAGAAAACAACCCAGATATTTGTTAACAGGAGAATTGTGGTATATTCATAAAATAGAGCACTACTCAGCAATAAAACAGGTATGGGTACACTTAACTACAGGAAAAAACCTCAAAACATTACAATGGGGAAAAAGGCCCGAAAGAGTACATGCTATGTAATCCCATTTATGAGTTCAAGAATAGGCAAAGTTAATATATGATGTTAGAAATTAAAACAGTGATAGTATTTTGAGGTGGGGACAGACTAAAAGGGGCTGAGAAAGAATTTTCTGGTATGATGCAAATATTTTATATCTTGATTGAAGTGTTGGGGTCACCTTCAATAAGCCTTGTGGAGTTGTACTTTCAAGATGTGAGCATTTCACTCCACATACATTTTGTCTCAATTAACAAACACCTAGTGGCTGGGTGAGGTGGCCAATGCCTGTAATCCTAGCACTCTAGGAGGCCGAGGTGGGTGGATTGCCTGAGCTCACAAATTTGAGACCAGCCTGAGCCAGAGTGAAACCTTGTCTCTAAAAATAGTTGGGTGTTTGTGGCAGGCACCTATAGTCCCAGCTCCTTGGGAGGTGGAGGCAAGAGAATTGATTAAGCCCAAGAGTTTGAGGTTGCTGTGAGCTGTGACACCACAGCAATCAACCCAGGGCAACAAAGTGAGACTCTGCCTCCAAAAAAAAAAAAAAAAGGACGGCGCCTGTGGCTCATCGAGTAGGGTGCCAGCCCCATATGCCAAAGGTGGCGGGTTCAAACCCAGCCTCGGTGGAACTGCAAAACAGAAAAACAGCCAGGAATTGTGGCGGGCGCCTATAGTCCCAGCTACTCGGGAGGCTGAGGCAAGAAAATCGTAAGCCCAGGAGTTGGAAGTTGCTGTTAGCCATGTGACGCCACGGCACTCTACCGAGGGCGATAAAGTGAGACTCTGTCTCTACGGAAAAAAAAAAAAAATATATATATATATATATATATATATGAACAAAAAATATATATACACCCTCTAGCTTTGTGTAAATATACTCTCTGATATCCACACATCAACAAAGTTGCTTGACACATTTCTTAGAACGCATCCCCATCACTGAGAGACACAGCACTGTACTTATACTAGACATGCTGGTATGAGATTCAGTCATCATTTCCAGTGCTCACAATGGCCATGTAAAGTAGACCTCATTATCTTCACTCTATCTCCATTTTACAGACAAGAAGATACAGGTTCAGAGGCAGTAAACAGATAAAGTGGGCAAAACCCGGATTCAACCCCAGACAGTCTCCAAAGTTGATGAAAGTGTTTCTTTTTTATCTACAACTCACTACTTTTTTTTGTTTTTGGAGATTAGAGTCTCACTCTGTCAACCCTGGCTAGAGTGCAGTGGTGTCATCAGAGCTCACTACAGCCTCAAACTCCTGGGCTTATGTGATCCTGCTGCCTCAGCCTCCTAAGTAGCTGGGACTATGGGCATGCACTGCCATGACCAGCTGATTTTTCTTTCTTTCTTTCTTTTTTTTGAGACAGAGTCTTATTATGTTGTCCTCGGTAGAGTGCCGTGGTGCCACAGCTCACAGTGACCTCTTAGGCTCAAGCGATTCTCTAGCCTCAGCCTCCCCAAGTAGCTAGGACTACAGGCGCTCGCCACAACGCCGGCTAGTTTTTGTTGCAGTTGTCATTGTTGTTTAGCTGTCCGGGGCCGGGGTTTGAACCTGCTAGCCTCAGTGTATGTGGCTGATAGTGTAACCACTGTGCTACGGGCGCCAAGCCCCAGCTTATTTTTCTATTTTTTATGGAAATGGAGTCTTACTTTTACTCAGGCTGGTCTCAATCTCCTGAGTTCAAGTGATCCTCCCGCCTCAGTTTCCCAGACTACTACGATTATAGGCATGAGCCACTGAGCCCGGCCCTACTTCTTTATTAAGTTCCTGGGTTTGATTTTTT
The DNA here is from genome assembly GCA_963574655.1 of Perodicticus potto. Taxonomy (NCBI): domain Eukaryota; kingdom Metazoa; phylum Chordata; class Mammalia; order Primates; family Lorisidae; genus Perodicticus; species Perodicticus potto. Next base: position 6,401 of record CAUYRH010099357.1, read on the forward strand.
TTTTTTGAGACAGAGCCTCAAACTGTCACCCTGGATAGAGTGCTGTGACATCACAGCTCACAGCAACCTCCAATTCCTGGGTTCAAGCGAGTCTCCTGCCTCCGCCTCCCAAGTAGCTGGGACTACAGGCGCCCGCCACAACGCCTGGCCACTTTTTGGTTGCAGCTGTCATTGCTGTTTGGCAGGACCGGGCTGGAGTCGAACCCGCCAGCTCAGGTGTACGTGGCTGGCACCTTAGCCCGTTGATCCACAGGCGTCAAGCCTTTTTTTTTTCTTTTTTTTTGCCTGGGTTTGATTTTTAAGTGTGTGTTAGGATCCTTGCAGTAAATAGCAATGCCTGGGCCATTCAAAATATGCTCTAATAGTCATATTGGATTGGAAGAAAAAAAAATACACTTTAATTTCTTGCCCATCACTGATGAAGCTAAGTTTGGCAAAGGACTGGGCAGAGAGCAGAGGAGTAAATGGAATCCTGTCTCTAGAATGCTTTTTCTTTCCTGAAGATGATCTGAATGTACAGGGTCCCCAAGCTGGGCCATAGTCCATACCAGAATTTTTCTAGAGATGTGGGTTGCTCCGTCTAGTCTCGCCTGGTGGGACAACAGGGTTCCCTCCCAAGCTGGGGCAGTGCTGGGGAGGGCACCTAATTCCTGCTGTCTTAAGGACACAGTGACCCCGGCTCGATGTCCCACTCTGCACTCACACTTTACCTCATCTTTGAAGACGCGTGCTTGGTCCTCACAACCTGTCAGAGTCTGAACAAAGCCGAAGACCTTGGAAACCAAAGAAGACAAGTTGGCCAGGGGACAGAGCTTGGGAGTGTGGAGAGGGGCTGGCTTACACGGCCTGGGTGCCTTCTGGGCTGTGCCAGTGTGGCCGTTTCTCATCAGCCTCTGGGATCCTTGGGTCTCTGTGCTGGTAGATGTATAAGGTGGGGCCCTTGCTCCTGAGGCCCAGGACTTAAGCCTGTCTCTCCCGCTAGACATCCAGCTGAACTAGCAGCATGGCCCCCTCCCCATCCACCATGGTGGGCCTATGGGGCAGCATATCAAGCAGCCCTGTTGGGCAGCCAGAAGGGACTGAGGACAGGATGGCCATGTAGGAGCTAGTGCCAGGAGTGAGACTGGGCCCTATCTCCCCAGAGCCTTTCCTGAGCCCTCTCGTCAGAGTGTGGTAAGAAGTGGAAGCGGGGGAGGAGAGGAAAAACCCCTTGCTCCTCACCTCATCAATGGTCCACTTGGTGACTGTTGAGGCCGAAATACCTGCCACTCCTGGCAGGAGCTTGCAGTGCTGCTCCCAGCACACTGAGAATGAGCGGTCAGGGTGGGCCGACAAGGCTGACATGAAGAGGGACTGGTGCACAGCATCGGGGGTGAGTGCTGGAAAGCAGAGGCAGAGGCTGAGAACTGACCAGGTGGCTCAAGCCTGCTCATACCCAGGTAAGTTAGGAGACTGGCTGGCAGGGCAGACAGAACCAGGGGCCCTTCTGATAGCCTGAGAGTCAAGACCAGGAGCCATACTCCTGACTCTCCACTCGGCACTTGCTCCTTCTGGGCAAGTGGGTCGCTCACTTTAGAGACTCTCAGGTCAGCTATTTGGAATGACCCTCACCCCCTCTCGCTGAGCCTGCACTACTCTAGGCCTCAAAGGATGCTTCGTCGGAGCTGCTGGAGCATCTCCAAAGACACCGCTCTCTAGGTAATCACACATCAAAATGGTCCCCAGAAGCCAAATACACTCAACGCCCACGTCAGAAAGTCCATCCTGATTGCCCTTCTCTTCCTAAGTCCTTTTGGGTCCCAACCAATTTGCTCAGAGCCTCAGACTCTGCTTCAGAACCACAATTACCGTGGCCAGTCTAAGGCCACCCTCCAGCCACTGCCACTGCCTTCAGCTCCAGTTCCTCCTCCCTCCCCCAGCAGTCTGGACTGTACTACCACCTCCCTGACCCACCCTCCAACTCCACAATGCCTGTTGCTTTGCTTCCTCATCTGCTTCTGGGATCCCTGACTCTTGACCTCCAACCTACAAAGCTGCAGGCATGGCTGGCTGAGCCTCCACCCTGGCACTTGCCCACTTAGCCTTCATCCATGTCTGGCTGCCTTAAAAGAACTTCATCCAGGTCTGCCCTGCCACCCCTACCAGCCTTGGCTGGCCTTTGGCAATGGAGCCACTCTTCCATGGGCTTGCCCAGCATCTGCCCACAGTCTAGGAGAGGTAATTCTTCCTCATCCTCTCAGAGCTGGTTCCAGCTGCATATAAAAGCAGCACCTCCAGTGCCCTCTTCTCATTTTTTTTTCTTATACCATGCAATGGTGAGTTTTATGTGTCATAGCGCCCTCTTCTCAAAGACCCTCCCTGCTGGTCAGACTGTCCCAACCTTTCCCTTAGTGTCCCAGCCTTTTGGGCTGGCTCTTCTGCCCTTCACTCATGGCAGAACCTCTGGATTCCATCCCCAGCCCCACCGACTGCTCCTCTCCTGTGGCTCTGCCTCCCTGCTGCCCTCACTACTCATCGTGAGCCCTAGTATCTGCCCACACCCCAGAGGGCCCCAGCTAAGCACCAGCAAGGGGCCACTTCCTCTGCACGGCGCAGCCAGCCCCTCTCATGGCCCATCTGGGGCACACCCAGGATCTCCTGTGGGAGCTACTGCCACAAACACCTCACCTACCTGGCCACAGGTGTGGCCTCCTGTCCACCTGGGTGCTCCCTCTCTGAAGTCCTGTACCTGGTCCTCCTCATACCCTGGGCTGGCCTTTGAGGAAGAATGCCAAGTTTGTAGGGAGCTTCCCTCCTTATCTTTGTTCCCCAGAGCACAGGCCAGGAGCTCTCACAGGCAGTCACAGTGTCTTAACTCACTACAGACTGTCTAGCCGCAGCAGAAACAGCTGCTGTTTCCTCCCAGCACCGGACACTCCTGGGCCCCTCCAGGCAGCCATTTCTATGGACCTGCTCACCAGCAAGTCCCAGAGCCTACACTGAGAAGGGCTACCCATGGGTGCATGAGAAGTTGCCTCCAGAACAAAACCCAGAGTGACTAGTGTCTCTTCTGAGCCAGAGGCCCACTGGTTGGAAAGAGGAGCCCTGTACAGAGGTCAGAGAACTGGGCTCTGTCTCCTACTCTGTCTTGGAAATTCTGGGTGAGTCTTTCCTTGTCCTCTCTGGACCACACAGTCTCAGCCTCTGGAAAGCCATAACTTCCCAAGAATTCTGTCATAATTTTGGGATGAACACGGTAGGCAAGTGCCCCCTGGTGGTCAGCACTCGGTCTTGCAATGGAAGCTGACCAGGTGACCAAAGGCGGTTGGAAGTGCCCACTGCAGTTTGATCCTCAGAAGTCCTCATTCTGAGGGCCTGGGGCCAGCCAAGACCATCATCACTCAGGCCTGAGGCTGCAGAAATTACTTCAGTTACCACCAAGAGGAGAAAGTATGGAACAGCAAGAGGGAGGCAGGGAAGAGATGCAGACTAATACCACCACCAGCAGGGAGCTGTGCAGAGCAGTGCAAGTCGGTCATCGCACTGAAGCCTCCGCTACATCATGGGGTGGGTACTATTATTATCAGCAGTTTACAGAAGAGGAAGCTGAGGCTCAGAGAGGTGGTGTCACTTGCCTAGGGTCGCATCTCATGGCCTGTAAAAAAGGGAGTCTGACTTCTTCTAATCACTAGTTTATATGCTGCCCAGGTTATAGAGACTGCCCTTGAAAAAGCTGGAACAGAGTAGGTGCCGTCCAAGGACACCAAAGCAGGTGATTGCTCAAGGTGTCTTTCAGCCTTAAGATGACGTGTGCATTCAATTCAACTGAGGCAAGACTGCCAGCTTTCTTGCTGGGTATCAGGTCCTATACTGATGGTTGAAGATGTAAGATAAATTTGCCACCCACTGGAGGGCTCAGTCATTCTGTTCCTACCCTTGAAGCGTGTTACAGGCTGAACTGTGTTCCTTCCCAAATTAATATGCTGAAGCCCTAAGCCCCAGTACCTCACTCAGAATGGGACTTTATTTGGAGAAAGGGCCTTTAAAGAGGGGATTAAGTTAAAATGAGGTCGTTAGGATGTGCTCTAATCCAATCAGACTGGTATTCTTACAAAAGGAGACACTTGGACATACAATGAGCTAATACAGGGATGCCAGTGCACAGAAGAAAGACATGTCTGAACACAGCAAGGCCGGTATCTGCAGGCCAAAGAGGCCTTCGATAGAGCCTCTTTGACCTTAGGCTTCCAGTCACTAGAACTGTGAAAAAAAAATTCCTGTTGTTTAAGCCACCCAGTCTGTAGCACTTTGTTATGGCAGCCCTGGCAACTAATATAAGGAGGTTGGGAAGTGAACTGAGAGTGGGTTGGGTGTTTTATGTCTATTATACCAGCAGCATGTGGTAGGAGTCTGAATCCCACCTCTGCCCCTTAGCTAATGACCTTGGGCAAACGACTTCACCCTCTGAGCCTCACGTTGCTCCTTTCTTAGAAGGAGAGAACAATATCCTTATAATAGGACACCTGTGAGCACTGGAGATAGTACACGTAAAGCACCATGGCCCATATTAGGTGCTCAGTAAATGGTAGTAGCAAACACTATGATTTCAGGTACTGAAAGGCTGGTTTTACCCAAGTTTTCAAGTGAGGAAACTGAGGCTCAGAGATGTTACATGACTTTCTCAGTCACACAGATAGAAAATGACAGCACTGGACTCTTTCCCAAGAAGCCCAGAATGAGGGTAGAACACAGCCAGGGGCAGCAGCCTGCTGACAGCGGAGACCAGGAGGCCCAGGGCCCTAAGACCCCTTCCTGTGCTCTGGCCACTGCTCTATGCTTCCGAAGTACCTCGAACAGAGAGGCAGCCTTCCTTCCAGCTGGTCCCACTCTGGGCAAGCCTGGTATCTCATCCCACCAAGAACATGAGAGATGACCTAGACTTACTCTGGAAAACTTCCTGTGGAATCTTCCGATACTTGGGAGGGCGTCCAATTCTGGAGACAAAGGGACAGAGTCCGTCACAAAGAATCTGTTTGGCCTGGCCTAAGATGACACAGGCCTCACACTCAGGAAGCCCAGACCCTGACACCCTGGCCTCCATACCGGCCGTGATGGCGAGGCTTCTTCCTTGGGGACAGGCCTGACAGGTTCCTCTTGCGGGCTGAGGCCTCTGTGTCGGACAGCTCTGCTTTCAGCCGACTCTGGTTCCTCTCAGCCAGTGGGCAGCCCGAGAGGCAGTGGTGAGCTGTGAACTTGCCTGTGACATGGCCAGAGCCATCACAACCAGGAGTGGGACACTTCCTGGGGAAAAAGAAGGCTTAAGTTATCCCCACTGAGCCCTCCCCAATTCTGGTCCCATTTGGAAAGTGTCTTGGTGAACCCTGCATGGTATAAAACAGATCTTCCCTGAGTAATAACTAAGCAAAACTCCTCTGGACAGGAGCCCTTCACTCACCGGTGGTGAAAGCTGTATTTGGAGGTTTTAGTGTGGGGCAGGCTCCTATAGCTGAGAGGGGGACAGCTACCAAGGGAGGCAGAGCTGGGTTCTCTGGGACCTGGAAGCAGAAAGGAAAGGGTCAGCATAAACTCCTGGAAGTGGGGGGAGGGGCAGGGAAGGCGCAGTTTCCATGGGAGAGATCCGCATAAGGACTACTTTCCCAGGGAGAGCAGCCTGCATTAGGCCCTGCTGCCCTCTCTGCTACGGGATGGCTGCCCCGCTTTGGGGAAGGAGGCCTTGGCCCTCACGTACTGCAGGCCATGCCATCAGTCCCCGAGAGAAGAACACTTAGAGAAAAGGTCAATGCACCGATGGTATGGGCGCCCTGTCCCTCAGAAGCCACATCAGGCAGATTCATGTTATCATCCGTTCTTTCCCCTGTTTTCATCTCCAAGACTTTGGTAACTTTTTGGGGGCTCTGGTCATGCTTGGAGGAAGAACATTTAAGCAGAATCAACACCCCACACCTCATGTGAGACAGACGTGGTGGCAGCATGGAAATGAGGGGAATCCCCTCATTCTCCGATAATGGGTCTGTGTGGTCCAGTGACCTGAACTCTGAGCCCTGCCTATGTAGAGAACTAGAGTTTTACTTAATAAAGCCAGTATTTCCTTAGCAAATACAACGTATGCTTGGTGTAGCTCTGATAGATGCTGAGAGAAACCTCTGGGTGTGTATCTACCCCTAAGCACACAAAGCCAGGTGAGCTTGCCTCTTCACACCTCTCAATACCCCAAACCCAACAACTAGGACAGCCAGAAGCACAGCTCAGTATAGCAGACAGTCCTGGGGTGGGGAGGATGGGAGATCCCAGAGCTCGTGATGGGCACCAGACTCTGTGTCATACTTGAGCAGGAGTGTCAGAGCCTCCTGGGAAAGCTATAGGAGGGGAGAGTTGTCAGAGCTTGGGGGCAAGGGAAAAGCTCTGAGTGCCCTAGAGGTACACACGGAGAGGAGGCTGCAGGGGATGTCCTGTCTTGGAGCACCAGCCCGCAGGGTGGATGTCTGGGTGGTCAGCGTCGATCCAGAAATCATAGCCATGACTCCAGCCATCAAAGTGAAGCTGGGGAGAAAGGCCCTCCGAGGTCAGGTGTTCCTCATAGAGCCCAGCTCAGCCAGGAGGTCCTCGGGGCTCCAGGAGGCTCTCCCCCTCCCCAGGGCCTGTCAGAAGCAAGACCTCAGATTGAAAGAACCAAGGAGTCAACCCCACAGTAATCCAACTCCGCTACCACGGTTTCCATGGGCTTTGCTCCTTAAGTTACTGGCATTTCCCAATAATCATTGAGTGGGACAAGGATTCTTAGACCCGTTTACTAGATGAAAAAGTTAGGGTTCAGAGAAGGGTCCAAGCCCACAAAAATAAGTCACAGATGAGGCAAGAACAAGATTCAAGCTCTTTGGCCTCACCTGTGTCATGACATGCCTTTCACTTCTAACCAATCTACAGGATTCTTGCCCAACTGGCCCGTCCACTCCCCTAGCCCTAGGGTCCCAAAGCCACCTTTATCCGATGGTCCTCCACATCTTCCACGCTGGCCACACGAATCAGGGCTGGGTTCCTGCGGTCCACAGCCTCCAGTTTCATGTTGACCAGGAAATTGTGAGGGGGTCGCTGCAGGAGGACAGATGCCTTCAGGCCAAGGCCCAGCCCAGCACAGCTGAGGCCTGAGAAGGAAGCCCTAGTGATGTGCCCGGGGAATTGTGGCCTGTTATTGGCCCACCCTCACCCCCACCAGCTGGCTGAGTGCCCCACATCTTCCAGAGCTCAGCTCTGGGCGACAGAGTGTTGACTCACCACCTTGAAGGCCCAGGTGGGCACAGCAGAGGCCCCAGTTTCTTCTAGATATTTCTCCCAACAGAAGTTATCAGGGTCTGGGTAGTCTGGAGGAGAGGAGGAAAGCAATGTCCAGCCATCCAGGTGTACTGGGGGAGCTCCCTGCCCCTCACCAGCACCAGAAACACGGAAGGGGCAGAGGCCTGGGGAGTAGAATCTCCCCCCACATCATTTCAGCCAGCTCCTTGTACTGGGCTCCTGAGGCAGAGGGGTGCTGGGGAGAAACACGCACAACACACCCCAACAGCTTACAGGTTGCCTAGGGACCCTGGCTGCGGTTGCCCTTGGCTTGCTGCTCCCACTCCAGCCCCATTTTAACCTTGGCTATACGTGGGCCAGAGCAATACTCCCTGGAGGAAGGACACATTTTCTTTGCTTTGGACTCCTTGCTCCCTTGCTGAGATAATAATCTAACTTTCTTTCCCTAAACTTCCACAGAATCAGGGTTTGACAAGACTCCTAAAATCAAAGCTGAGATGCCAGGTCCTATCTGACCCTAAGAACCAGCTAATGAGGCAGGGGTAAGGCAGCAGGGGAGTAGGACGGGACCAGGCCTGGGAGTCTTGCTCAGCCTGCAGGGTTACCTTGTGGAGGGGTGAGGGGTTTTCCATGCTTCTGGCACCAGCCCACCGGGTGGATGTAGGGGCTGCTGGGATCACACCTGAAACCCAAGAATACGTCATTGTCCCAAGAGAAACTCTAAAGCCCTGAGCCTGCTATCCTGTGACAGCATCACTCAGGGCCCAACCTCACCCTACTTCTCAGTGAGAGGAAGACAGATGGCTGATGACAAAGTTAGAACACTGCAACATTAACTAAAAACTCTTAACACCACCATAATATCTAAGGGAAAATCATGAATCACAGGGGTCTGCTCATCTTAACCACGGTATTTTTAGATGAAACATTTAATACTGAGCTGTGTTTCTCCTGATACAGCTCAAATCTATTATCCCCCACCCCAAGCAAGATCTGCATGTTGAGACTGGACCGAATGGACCACGGGTGCCTGAGGTGTGAAAGTAGCTGCTCTGGCCCCCTGCCCATAGGGCCCTCTCACTACCAGTAGTCGTAAGTATCATCCCAGTTGTCAAAGTGCACCAGGAAGCGGCCGTCTACCACGTCAGTCACACTGGCCACACAGATGAGCGATGGGTTCATGCGGTCGACAGCCTCCAGCTTCATGCCCACCTGGAAGCCCAGGGGTGGCGGGCTCTATGGGCAAGAAAAAGGGCGGCTGCCACAGCCAGGGCCAGGTTGGCTAGTGCTAGCCCAGAGCCCACTGGTAAACAAAGGAGGAGGTTCCATAGGAGGATGGCCTTGGGCTGGGAAAGGAGGAAGGACAGAGAAGTAGGCTGGGAAAGAGGGTCCCTCCAGTAAAGAATTGTAACCTGACTTTGAGCCACTCAGGGACTTTGGGCCTCCAAGATGCACTCAGAGGAGGACTCACTTGTGACAGAAGGTGAGTGCCCGGCAGAGGGTTATGCATTCACCCTGAAAACCTGGCAGGCTGAGTGCAAGTCTCCTTTACCCGGACAAGCCTGGCCTAGCTTGACCTGAGGTGGCTGTGGCAATAGTTGGGGGATGGGGAAGAGCTGGCACAGAGAGGGGAGGGAGCCAGCATAACTTGGATACCTGCCATGTAGCAGACAGAAGTTCTCATGACCTTTACAACAACCCTACCACATGGTTATTGTCAATCCCATTCTAGAGATCAAATAACCTGACCTGGAACACAATGCTAGTCCAAAAGTTTAACTTGGAAATCTGCATTCCTGTCACAACAGCAGGTGGGACCTCGCTGGTTATCTGGGAACCTACAAGTATGGACTCTGAGGCTGGACTGGGTTGGGGGAATAACTGTCCCTGCCTGAACAGCGTTGTGGAGCCTCAGCCCATGGAGACCACGGACCTTCAATATGGTAATATTTTTAAGGGGTTCCCTATATCTCTGACCTTTTGTTGTGATTATGTGAGACACTTTAACTGCTGGATAAGCTGCAGCTGCCTTGAATAGAGAAAAAGACAAGGGGTGAATTTTGGGAAATAAATGGGAGAGTCTCAATGTGGGTCAAAAGGAAGAAGAAAGAAGCTCCCAGAACAAGGACTTTGACCTTATACCAAAGAACTACAGAGTGAACCAAAGCAAGAGTATTTGAGCAATGGTATCTCAGTGCCAGGCTGAGGCAGTGAGCCAGGGTGTGGAGGAGAGGATTTCCACAGTAGGGCAGGAGGGAGGGAAGTAGCAGACACCTATGACCAGCTTACCCCTCTGGCCTTGGGCCCGCCCACCTGATGTGAAAGAGCAGTACAAAGATGAGAGAACAAGGAGACAAGCTCTCTTCTGGTAAGTCAGATACCCTGGGGGTGATGTCCACTCTCACTCGGGGGTACTCACGTGGCTCTGGCTCACAAACAGGTGCTTGGGGGCAGCCTGAGCTCTCGTGCTGCGCAGGTACTGGCTCCAGCTGAACTCCTCCTCCTTGTAACCTAGGCCCCTCAAAGGGGACAAAGAGAGCGCCGTGCAGAGGCTGTGCCATGGCGAGGGAACCCCACACTGAAGCAGCAGAATCAGGCAGGCCTGAGGACCCCACAACACTCAAGAACTTGCTCAGGGGCTCCCTGCCAAAGCAGGACCTAACCTGGGTGGACACTCAAAGGGCAAGGGCAAAGCAGAAGCACTGGGGCTTCTGGCCAACTTGGCCCTGGGGCACAGTCATACATAGACACAATAAAGAGAGGCTGGCTTTGGAACAGGGTACAGAGTGAAAAAACTCGAGAGCTGGAAGGTACCCACGGGGAAGAAGGGATGAGTCTGAGGACTCTCTGCTCCACATGACCAACCCAGCTAGGTCTTACCTTTGGGAGGCTGTAGCTTGTGCCCAGTCTTCTCAAACCAGCCAGCAGGGTGAATGTCAGGGGAGTTGGCATTGACCCAGAAGTCATGGCACTCGGAATACCCATCAAAGTGCAGACGCAGACGGTAGCCACAGACCTGGCCCCATGAGGACAATCACAAGGACTCCAATGCTAGCAGCTGCCCCACCTCTCCTAGCACAGCCTGCTGGTCTAAGGGGTTCTAATCCAGTAAGCTCCCAACCGCACTTTTCTTTGCCCCCAGGTTTCCCCATCCTGAACCTGCCCCATGCTCTCCACTCTGCAGTGAAGACAGTTCATGTACTCGTGAGCCCTGAGTGTTGGGTACAAGACAGGTGGACTCTAGGACATCTTTCTGCCCTGTGAGCCCTGGACAGAACTCTGAGAGCACTCACCACAGCTCACCACGCAGGGCCCTAGTGACTTTCCTTCCCCCACTACCCCTCACTCACACACTCTGCTAACAGAGTGCTTGGGCTAATAGCAAGTCCTTGAATGTGGCAGTCTGTTCTGTGCCCCAGAGCCTCTGCTCACTTTGCTGCTTCTACTTGGAACTCCCTTTTCATCATAACTCATATCTCAGGATTCTGCAAAGGTGACCCTTCCTCTAAGCTTGCTCTGCCTCTGCAGGCAGAATTGACCACTCCTTCCCTGTCTCTCCCTGCTCATGTCTGCTGCCATACCTGGCACGTCACTGATATTTATCTGTGCGCTCCTAGAGGACAAAGATCTTGTTTGACTCATGCCAGCATCCCTGGCCCTTGGGATTTCCTTGAGGCCACCAGCATGGTCAATAACAGCACCATCACACATTATTTCCTCTGTTTTTTGTTCTTTTTGTTGTTGTTATTGTTGAACTTTCTGTGTTTGTTAACTTAACCCACTGCTAGACTGTGTTCTGAGGGCAGGGCAGGGCCTCCCTCCCTGTCCCCAGTAGGCTCCATCCCTCTACCCTGACAGCCATCAGCAGCAGCATGGTACCAATGCCCCAGCTCACCTCGGCCACAGTGAGGATGAAGTACATGGATGGGTGCTGAGGGTCAATGCCTTCCAACTTCATGCCCAGTTTGAAGCCATTCTTGTTATGGGTAACAGCCTGGGACTGTCAACGCACAGAGTGGAGAGGACCCAGCTTCTATCCAGCCTTAGCCTTGCCTAGTGGGCTTGGGGTGAAGGAGCTGCCTTTAGGCCCCACCCGCTTGGTATTATCAAAGGGCAACTTATTTGGGGATCTTTACTCCAGGGAGCCAGGGAGGGATAGAATAGCTCCAGGCCCCCTGAAAAATGTGGGCTGAATCAGGGCTAGAGTTAAGGGCTCCCTCTCACCCAAGTCATGGAATCATTAGTACTGAACTGAGTTGAAAGCACCACAATTCAATAGTCTGCAGGCCCAGTGATGGGTGGCCCGAGCTCCTTTTCCCTATTTCTTCCCACCCTGGCAGCCTCTTACAGAGGGCCCATTTCCACTCTGGGCCTTAACCAGTCTCTCCCTCTTCCATTTTGCCAGTCCACTGAGGATACCAGACACGGAAAACCCCAGAAGGCCTAGGTTTGGCAGTAAGTCCCTGGTCTGGGAAGATAAGCTCTTCCTAGGCAGAAATTGTCCAACTCACGTCCTGGAAGAGGCTGACTGGGGCAGTGATGGCCTTCTGCTCCTCTAAGTAGGACTCCCACGACCAGCCTTCCTTCTCACCTGTTGCTGTGGAGAGGAGACAGACAAGTTGACTCGTAGGCTGCTGATGTACGACTTTCCTCAATTTCCCCTGACCAAATTCTTTTTTTTTTTTAACATACCGGGTATCACTCTGTTGTCCAGACCAGAGTACAGTGGCACAACTACAGCTCATTGCAGCCTCGAAGTCCTGCGCTGAGGTAATCCTCCTGCCTCAGCCTCCCAAGTAGCTGGGACTACAGGTATATGTCACTGTGCCCGGCTAATTTATTTTTTGTAGAGATGAGGCCTCACTATGTTGCTCAGGCTCGTCTTTAATTTCTGGTCTCAGTGATCCTCCCAACCTCAGCCTTCTATCTTAACTTCCAAGACAAAATTTTGTCTGTAGTAACATGTACCCTCTGGTCCAGAACTGAAGTGAGGCTCAGTCTCAGGTGAGGTTACACCAAATTCAGCCCATCCCTCTTCCAACCCTGGTCACTATCAGCAGTACTTGGGTTATACAGCAACTAACTGAGGTTACAAAGTCTCAACCACAGAGAGACCCTGTCCTTTGACCCCTCAGGACAAAGCTGAGTGACAAGTCTACACTGAGGACTTGATCATAGTGACCTCCAAGATCACAGAGAAAGAAAAAGAAAAGAGAAATGAGAGGAAGAAACAGAGGAGAGAGGACAAAGAGAAATAAGAATCTTTTTTTCAATTCTTCCTCTGGACCCTTAATGGCACACACAGAGACACACCCAAATGTATATACGTGTGTTTGGTTGGCCTCTAGAGGGGACAGACTGATTGTGTAGCCCTCCTAGACATACATACACACATACTCAGGTACACAAATTATGGTCAGGCCCTACAGCCCAGGTCCTACCCATACCCCAGAGGCTCGGGATCCTGGGAAGGAGAGATGAATTCCCCCACAGAAGCTTCAGTTAGCCTGGGATGGAGTCCTAGCTTCCAAAACAGAAAATGAACACCCTTTAAAGGCTAGAATACATAAGATATTCCTTGGGTAAATAGCTCCAACTTCTTCTGGAAACTTCTATGCCTCTATTTTGTCACCTGAAAAATGCTGATAATTTCCTCTACCACAGTGGGTCATTACGATGATCAAGAGAGATGCTATGTATAAAAGACTGATGAAATAACACTTGCATTACGGGTTCTTCCTGGGTCTTCACTAAGTCTGCCTGACCTGGATTCTAAATCTGCCTCGCTCTGGTCCACTTGACTCCTGCCCTAGATCACTCAGGCTTAGAGTGGTTTGTCTCTCAGGAAGACATCCGTTCCCTTAGGTGGAATCTAAGTGGCTAGAAACACCTGTCTTACAGCTACCTAAATTCCTTGTCACTGTACCAAACCGTGAGATCTCAACTACCTGATCCAGTTGGGCCAAAGCAAGTATTTTGTTCATCAACTTATCAACCAATCAAACCTTCTCAGAGACATGCCAATCTACAGCACATCTCTCTGGCTATCCTTTGTCCTGAGGGAAACCTGGATTGTCCCTTAGAACATACTATATTCCCCCAGGAGACCCTCTGGTTCTCCCACTCACTCTTCATCCAACCCTACTGAGTAGGGCAAAGAGAAGAGAGAGTAGACTTCACGATGCCAGGCTTAGCATCGCCTTAGTGTTTCTTGTCACTGGTATTCCTTATCACCTGCACAACCTCTTCACTTTTCCCAAATCACCCCTATGACCAAGTCCTTCCTGATATCATTTCTTCTTCCCGGGATGACATTATTCTTTTTTCCCTCACCCTTTCCAAACCACCACACAAGTTGAGGGGCTGATTACTTGCCAGAGTTCTCACTGCAGGCACCTGTGCTCCTTGATGCCCTGATTCTGAGTTCACTTTCCTTCAGCCATACTCCAACACATCTAGCCAAGGTCTAGATGCCCACACCGCAGCAGACCCCTCCCACTAGCACGCCCTCTTTCTCTGCCATCCCCTGATTCCTTCCCTGACCCCGTACCATCTGGATATTTTACTTTGCCACTCCTTCTACCACTTTGTGGTAGCACCTGTGTGCCACATCTGACGCTTGAAACTAGGGCTACAGAGACGCCTCAGAGACTTCATACACATGGCCTCTTTTAGTCTTTTTGTTTTCTGAGACTGAGTCTAACTTTACCACCCTCAGTAGAGTGCTGTCATGTCATAGCTCACAGCAACCTCAAACTCTTGGGCTTAAGTGATCCTCTTGGCTTAGCCTCCCAAGTACCTGGGACTACAGGTGTCCCCTAGTAATGACCAGATATTTTTAGAGACAGGGTCCAGCTCTTGCTCAGACTGGTCTTGAACCCCTGAGCTCAGGCAATCCACCTTCCTTGGCCTCCCGGATTACTAGGACTACAGGTGTGAGTCACTGGGTTCAGCCCCTCCTTTAGTCTTCATAATGCCTTGAGGTGATAGGGAGGGCCCATAGCAACCTCCTTCACAGATTAAATGTAAACCACTGGAAACGTGTCTGACGCCTAAGTCTTCCAGTAATTAATAGATTACTTTCGTGACCCAGCCCTTAGCCAACTCCAGTTTCCTGTATCCTGTTTTTACTGGTGAACAATGGGTTGTTCCCAAGTCCAAAAAAGACCCAAAGCTCCTGTGTATGCTTGTGCAATTTGTGTCTTGTATAGATGCCCAGCCAAGGGGGTGAACTAGGGCTGAAATTCAGCCTGGGCTTCTTGCCAGCCATGTGGCAGCATCTACTGTGAAGAAAGCCTGCCTCTTTCTAGTTGGTCTACTCAGAAGAGACATCTTTTAATAATTTGTACATAGGCAGCAAACAGGCCAGCTGTGGCACTGATCCTCTTTCAAGTTCCAGAAATGCTCCTTTGCTTATTTCTTCTTCCTTAGACTAGATGGTCTTGGCTAGCTCTTTATTTGGAAAGCTCAGCCTGTCCCAAACCAAACTTGTAAATTCTCTGCCAAAGTCTATGGCCCTTTCATATTCTTTATCCTAGTCAATGGCACCCCCGTTCATGCATTTGCACAAGCCAGGAATGTGTAAGTGATCCTTTATGCCTCTTCTTTCACTCCCTAAGATCTCCTAGGATCTTTCATTCCTGCTGATTCCAACTCCTTTGTAGTTCTTTTTTTTTTTTTTGAGACAAAGCCTCAAGCTATCACCCTGGATAGAGTACTGTGACATCACAGCTCACAGCAACCTCCAATTCCTGGGCTCAAGCGAGTCTCCTGCCTCCGCCTCCCAAGTAGCTGGGACTACAGGTGCCCACCACAATTCCCGGCCATTTTTTTTGTTGTTGCAGCTGTAATTGTTGTTTGGCAGGCCCGAGCTGGATTCGAACCTGCCAGCTCAGGTGTACGTGGCTGGTGCCTTAGCCCGTTGAGCCACAGGTGCAGAGCCGCCTATGTAGTTCTTGAATCTACCCCCACTTCTCCACATTAACTGTCCTTGCTTTGAACCTAGTCCAAAAGCCTCTTAACTGATCTCTCTGCCTCAGATATTTATTCTATTGACAGAATATCCTTATATTAAAACCATTTTTATTTACTTTAATTTCCACAAAGCCTTCTCATTTCCAATCAAAAATCTAAGCACCTTTCTACAGCATACAAAGCCCATAGTGAACTGGCCACTCTCTATCACTCCCAGTTTCATTGTGCATTTCCAATGCCCCTATGTGTCTGGGTCTTTGCGAAGGCTGCTACCCCAGCTTCAAAGATCATGCCCCTATCTTGTCCCACCCTCCTATCTTTTTCACATCTTTCAAGACTCACCCATAGAAATGGTCAACAAATGCTTGTTAAATAACTATAAGGATGGATGGATGGATGGATGGAATTTCACTCCACCTACCTCATGAAGCCTTCCTTGACTCCATGAGGTGGAGTTTGTTCTGTGACAGTTCCTTGTATCTGCATATCTCTAATAGGACACATATACTGCTAAATAATAACCACCTGATTACGTGTCTCTCTCTGCATCTAGTCTATGAGTTCATTAATTGCTGGTAATGTGTTTTGTTTACTCTGAACTCTTAGCATCTGGCTCATGCCTGGTACAAAGTAGCCACTTAGTATTTATTAAATAAAAGAACAATAATAGAAATACAACATGTCAAAAGCTGTGAAATGCAGCCAAAGCAGTACTTGAAGGAAAATGACAGACTTAAATGGACATATTAGAGAAGAAAGGATGCACTGGGTGCAGTGGTTCATGTCTGTAATGCCTCAGTGGGTGGATCACTTGAACTCAGAGGCTAGAGACCAGCCTGAGCAAAAGCGAGACCCTATGTCTACTAAAAATAAAAAAAATTAGCTTGGCATTAAGGCAGGCACCTGTAATCTCAGCTATTTGGGAGGCTGAGGCAGGAGGATCACTGGAGCAGAAGTTTGAGATTCTTGTGAGCTAGGCTGATGTCATGCTACTCTAGCCTGGGTAATAGAGTTTTCTGTCTCAGGAAAAAAAAAAAAAAAGAAAAGAAAAGATGAAATTGATGAAATCTAAAAACTAAAATTAACGTGTCTCATGAAGTTAGAAAAAGAAAACTAAAATCAACCCAGAGAAAATCAATGGGGCGGCACTT
Organism: Perodicticus potto; assembly: GCA_963574655.1. Taxonomy (NCBI): domain Eukaryota; kingdom Metazoa; phylum Chordata; class Mammalia; order Primates; family Lorisidae; genus Perodicticus; species Perodicticus potto. The sequence continues at coordinate 22,816 of CAUYRH010099357.1, forward strand.
ATGGCTCAGTGAGTAGGACGCCAGCCCCATATACTGAGGGTGGTGGGTTTGGACCCAGCCTCCACCAAACTGCAACAAAAAAATAGCCAGGTATTGTGGCGGGCACCTGTAGTCCCAGTTACTCAGAGGCTGAGGCAAGAGAATTGCCTAAGCCCAAGAGGTGGAGGTTGCTGTGAGCTGTGACGCCACAGCACTCTACCGAGGGCGACAAAATAAGATGCTGTCTCTAAAAAAAAAAAAAGAAAAGAAAGAAAAAGAAAAAGAAAACAGAAGTAAGCTAGGCATGGTGGCTCATGCCTGTAACCCCAGCATTTGCAGTTCTGCTGATGCTGGATTTGAACCCCCCACCTTCGGTATATGGGTTGGCGCCCTACTTGATGAGACACAGGCACCACCCAACCCCAGCATTTTGGAAGACCAAGACAGGAAGACCATCTTGCACAGGAGACTAGAAGTTCAAGACTAGCCTGGGCAACATACTGAGACCCCATTTCTAAAATATAAAATAACAATAAAAAATTAGGGCGGTACCCGTAGGTCAGTGGGTGGGGCACCAGCCACATACATTGAGGCTGGCAGGTTCGAACCCAGCCAGGGCCAACTAAAACAACAATGACAACAACAAAAAATAGCCAGGTGTTGTGGTGGATGCCTGTAGTCTCAGCTAGTTGGGAGGCTGAGGCAAGAGTTTGAGGCTTAAACCCAAGAGCTTGAGGTTGCTGTGAGCTACGGAACTCTACGTAGGGTGACAGTTTGAGACTCTGTCTCAAAAAAAAAAAAAAGGCTCGGCGCCTGTGGCTCAACGGGCTAAGGCGCCAGCCATGTACACCTGACCTGGCAGGTTCGAATCCAGCCTGGGCCTCTAAACAACAATGACGGCTGCAACCAAAAAATGGCTGGGCATTGTGGCAGGCGCCTGTAGACCCAACTACTTGGGAGGCAGAGGCAGGAGACTCGCTTGAGCCCAGGAATTGGAGGTTGCTGTGAGCTGTGATGCCACAGCTCTCTATCCAGGATGACAGCTTGAGGCTCTGTCTCAAAAAAAAAAAAAAAAAAAAAATTAATCAATGTGGTAGCCTGTATCTATAGTCCTAGATACTTGGGAAACTAAGGCAGGGAAATTGCAGACATTCGAGCTTGTAATGAGCTATGATCATGCCACTGCACTCTAGGCTGGGAGACGTCTCAAAAAATAAAAAGAAATGGGGCCTAGTGCGGTGCCTCATGCCTATAATCTCAGCACTCTGGGAGGCCTAGGTAGGTGGACTGCCTGAGCGCACAGGTTTGAGACCAGCCTGAGCAAAAGCGAGATCCTGTCTCTAAAAATAGCTGTCATTGTGGCGGGTGCCTGTAGTCCTAGCTACTCAGGAGGCTGCCTCGAGAGAATCACTCGAGCCCAGGAGTTTGAGGTTCTGTGAACTATGATGCTATGGCACTCAATCAAGGGCAACAACGTGAGGCTCTGTCTCAAAAAAAAGGAAAAAAAGTAAAGAAAGAAAATTGAAGTAAATAAATGAAAAAGGAAAAGATGAAAAGGATGAATTAGCATCTAAAGCCAGGTGCAGTGGAGTGTACTGAATAGACCTCGCTACTCAAGAGGCTAAGGTGGGAGGATTATTTGAGCCCAGGAGTTCAAGTCCAGCCTACCAATACCGTGAGATTCTGTTTCTTTTCCTTCTTTTTTTTTTTTCCTAAAGATAATGCATTTTTTTTTTTTTTGAGACAGAGCCTCAAGCTGTCACCCTGGATAGAGTGCTGTGGCATTACAGCTCTCAGCAACCTCCAATTCCTGGGCTTAAGCGCGTCTCCTGCCTCTGCCTCCCAAGTAGCTGGGACTACAGGCACCTGCCACAATCCCCGGCCATTGTTTGGTTGCAGCTGTCATTGTTGATTGGCGGGCCTGGGCTGGATTCGAACCTGCCAACTCAGGTGTACGTGGCTGGTGCCTTAGCCCGTTGAGCCACAGGCACCGATTCAAGATAATGCATTTTTGATACCACCTTCTTCTTCTTTTTTTTTTTTTTGAGACAGAGTCTCACTTTGTTGCCCTTGGTAGAGTGCTGTGGCGTCACAGCTCACAGTAACCTTAAACTCCTGGGCTTAAGTGATTCTCTTGCCTCAGCCTCCCAAGTAGCTGGGACTACAGGCACCCGCTGCAACACCGGGTTATTTTTCTTTTTTTTTAGACAGAGCCTCAAGTTGTCACCCTGGGTAGAGTGCTGTAGCATCATAGCTCACAGCAACCTCCAACTCCTGGGCTCAAGCGATTCTCCTGCCTCCGTCTCCCACGTAGCTGGGACGACCAGCACCTGCCACAACGCCTGGCTATTTTTTGGTTGTAGCCGTCATTGTTGTTTGGTGGGCCTGGGCTGGATTCGAACCTGCCAGCTCAGGTGTATGTGGCTGAAGCCTCAGCCACTTGAGCCAAAGGCACCAAGCCTTTTTTTTTGAGACAGAGTCTCACTATGTTCCCCAGGCTAGAGTGCCATGGCATCAGCTTAGCAATCTCATACTCCTGGATTCAAGTGATCCTCCTGCCTTGGTCTCCTAAGAGATCCTGTTTCTTTCTTTCTTCTTTTTTTGAGACAGAGCCTCAAGCTGTTGCCCTGGGTAGAGTGCTGTGGCGTCACAGCTCACAGCAACCTCCAACTCCTGGGCTCCAGCGATTCTTATGCCTCCGCCTCCCAAGTAGCTGGGGCTACAGGTGCCTGCCACAACGCCTGGGTATTTTTTTTTTTTTTTTGGTTGCAGCCATCATTGTTGTTTGGCAGGCCCAGGCTGGATTTGAATCCGTCAGCTCAGGTGTATATGGCTGGCGCCTTAGCTGCTCGAGCCACAGGTGCCAAACCGGAGATCCTGTTTCTTAAAAAAAAAAAAAAAATTAGAGGCTCAGCACCTATAGCTCAAGCAGCTAAGGCACCAGCCCCATACACCAGAGCTGGCAGGTTGGAATCCAGCCCGGGCCTGCCAAACAACAATGACAACTACAACCAAAAAATAGCTGGGTATTGTGGCGGGAGCATGTAGTCCCAGCTACTTGGGAGGTTGAGGCAAGAGAACAGCTTAAGCCCAGGAGTTAGAGGTTGCTATGAGCTGTGACGCTACAGCACTCTACCCAGGGTGGCAGCTTAAGGCTCTGTCTCAAAAAAAAAAAGAAAAGAAAGAAAATAAAAAGAATAAAGAAGGCATACATAATGATAAGAAAAAATATCCTGCAGATATAGAAAAAAATAAAGGGACCCAGAAAGCAAGGCATGGTGGCATGTGCCTGCAGCCCCAGGTACTTGGGAGACTGAGCTAAGAGGACTGCTAGAGCAGGGCGAGGAGGCTTATACCTGCAATCCTAGCACACTGGGAGGCTGAGGCAGGAGAAACACTTGAGCCCAAGAGTTTGAGGTTGCTGTGATCTATGATGCCATAACACTCTAACAAGGGTGGAAAAGTGAGAGTTTATTTGTCTTGGCAGGGATAGAAAAACAGGACTGCTTGAGCCTAGGAATTTTAGGCCAGCCTAAGCAACATAATGAGATCCCATCTGTAAAAAATACAATAATAATAAAATAAGATAAAAAGGGGGGATATTTTTAATTTTATATTCTTTCAACAAATCCGCCTCTTAATTTTTCAGTCTTATATCTACCTTTCACACTAGGGAAATTGTGCTTTTTTCATACCAGGGTCAAAATTGAGTAGCTTTTTCTTACTCTTATTTTTTAACTGTCTCTCTCTCTCTTTTTTTTTTTTTTGAGACAGAGTTTCACTTTTTCACCCTTGGTAGAGTACTGTGGTGTCATAGCTCACAGCAGCCTCAAACTCTTGGGCTCAAGCGATTCTCTTGCTTCAGTCTCCCAAGTAGCTGGGACTACAGGTGACCACCAAAATGCCCAGCTATTTTTTAGAGACAAAGTCCCGCTCTGGCTCAGGCTAGTCTCGAAACCATGAGCTCAGGCAATCCACCCACCTCAGTCTCCCAAGTGCTAGGATTATAGGTATGAGCCACTGAGCCCAGCCTTTTTCCTTTTTTTTTTTTTTTTTTTGAGACAGAGCCTCAAGCTGTCACCCTGGATAGAGTACTGTAGCATCACAGCTCACAACAACCTCCAATTCCTGGGCTCAAGCGAATCTCTTGACTCCGCCTCCCAAGTAGCTGGGACTACAGGCATCTGCCACAACGCCCGGCCATTTTTTGGTTGCAGCCGTCATTGTTGTTTGGCGGACCCTGGCTGGATTCGAAC
>CAUYRH010099358.1:0-25508 GCA_963574655.1 Perodicticus potto
CGCCCGGGGAGGGCCTGTACTCGTGCACCTGGGCACAGGGTTTACGGGGTGGGCCTTGACACGTTCAAGTGGGCACAGGGTGTAGGGGGTGGGCCTGGACACGTGCAAGTGGGCATAGGGTGTACGGGGTGGGCCTGGACACGTGCAAGTGGGCACAGGGTGTACGGGGTGGGCCTGGACACGTGCAACTGGGCACAGGGTATACGGGGTGGGTCTGGACACGTGCAAGTGGGCACAGGGTGTACAGGGTGGGCCTGGACACGTGCAAGGGGGCACAGGGTGTATGGGGTGGACCTGGACACACACAAGTGGGCGCAGAGTGTACAAGGTGGGCCTGGATACATGGAGGTGGGCACATAGTTTACAGGGTGGGCCTGGACATGTGCAAGTGGGCACAGAGTGTACGGGGTGGGCCTAGACACGTGGAGGTGGGCACAGAGTGTACATGGTGGGCCTGGACACAGGGAAGTGGACACAGAGTGTACATGGTGGGCCTGGACACGTGCAAGTAGGCACAGAGTGTACAGACCTTGGTATTATGTTACAGGGCTCCCAGAAACTAGGAAGAGATTAGTTTTGCACATTTACAATCTTTGCTTTTAATATTCCTTATTCAGTTTGTATAATTTAATTTTTGTAAGTTTATACAATTTAATTTTTCCAATGAGTCTTCAATAATAACTGACATGCAAACTTCCTTAAAATTTAACAGTTGGCGCTTGCATGCAGGATCAGTTTGCCCTGTATCCCACTGGACCTGGCAGTGACTTGGTTAAGCTTTTTGCTATGAAGCAGAAACAAAAACTGATAGACAAGGGCAGCGTCTGTCGCTCAGTGAGTAGGGTACTAGCCCCGTATACTGAGGGTGGTGGGTTGGAACCTATCCCCAGCCAAAATGCAACCAAAAAGTAGACGGGTGTTGTGGTGGTCGCCTGTAGTCCCAGTTACTCGGGAGACTGAGGCAAGAGAATTGCCTAAGCCCAAGAGCTGGAGGTTGCTGTGGGCTGTGATACCACGGCACTGTACCAAGGGCAACAAAGTGAGACTCTGTCTCAAAATAAATAAATAAACAAATAACAGAAATTGAGGATGGTGCTTGTGGCTCAAAGGAGTAGGGCGCCAGCCCCATATGGTGGAAGTAGCAGGTTCAAACCCAGCCCCGGCCCAAAACTGCAAAAAAAAAAAAAAAAAAAAAAAATTGATAGACAAATTATGCCACCTATATAGTAAATTATTTAACTATGTGGCTTATCTAAGTTATACCTGCTGCATTTTCTTCATTGAGGTGTCCCAAAAAGGAATGAAAAATGTCCACATACATAGAGCTGAAAGCTTAATGAACTTGTGCCCTTTTCAATTGAAAACATTGTAAGCTTGCCCAGTGCAGTGGCTCACACTTATAATCCTCGCAGTCTGGGAGGCCAAGGCAGGTGGATTGCTTGAGCTCAGGAATCGAAGACCAGCCCAAGCAAGAGTGAGACCACATCTCTACTAAAAATAGAAAAACTAAACAGGAATAGTGGCGCACACCTATAGCCCCAACAACTCAGGAGGCTGAGGCAAGAGGGTCGGTCAAGGTCAAGAGTTTGAAGTTGCTGTTAGCTATAATGTCACAGTCTCTATCTAGGGCAGCAAAGTGAGATTCTGCATCAAAAAAAAAGAAAAAGAAAAAGAAAAAAATTATAAGCAGCCAGTGATTCTTTCCTGGGGTTGGGGAGAACTCACGTATTAGTGTACTATTTGACAATGTGGATGAAATGCATGTCATTATTTTGAAATTATAAGACAGCATTCATTTCTCTGCACATTCTCTACTCCTCAGGATCAAGGTTTTTTACAATCCATAACATCAGCCACTCGGTTCATAATCTTGATTGAGGTTATTTAATTTGAAATTAAATCAAAGCAAGATAAATCAAGGCAAGATTCTACTTAGCATTTACATTGCAACTATCACTATAAAAATACCCCCAGTAAGAATACATTAAACTCATTCCAAAGATTTTATTTGTCTTCAATGCCTTTCAAAAGTCGGCGGAACATATTCTATATACATACGTGTATATAGTCTTGTAAAACATAACGAACTCATTTGAAGATTGATAGAGTAAATATCTAGTGGCCAAGCTAAATTAGTAAAGAAATGAGGGTTCAATTCAACAGCACAATAAAGTAATAATTTAGAAAGCAGCTGTATTTAAGTGTCTTAATACAATAATTAGGTAAACGAGATGAGGTATATATTAATCAGAGTGATGTAAGTGTTCCTAATTCTTTATGAAATCAGCACATTGTACCCCATAAATGAATTAATATATCATGAGCTATGTGTTTATGATTTAATAAAAAATAATAAATAAATAAATAAATAAATAAATAAATAAATAAAAGTACTTTTGTCTCCTATATAAATAGCCACACTAGAGGGCGAACTTTCTCTTCTCTAGAAATCTTCCTTAAGTATATTATATAATACAACCTTCCCAAGGGATGAGAGTTTTTTCTAAGGAAAACTGTTAAATTTGAGGACATTTTGAAAACAACCAAATAGGCTCAATTTGAAAAATTTGAATCAGTACACTCCAAGAAAAAAGAAAAAAAAAACGTTTACAAGGTAGAGATCAGTTTAAAACAAAACAAAATAGAGCAAAATAACCCTGTCAATGACTCATATGTTTATATCCTGCACTTTATAAACTGTGTTATGAAATCATCCCTTCACATTCTCAAAGAGACCTTTTAGCTCATTTTTAAACTGTGAAGATGAAAAAACTGAAGCTCAGTTGTTGAGAGATTCACAAAGTTAAAATAGGTTTAAGACAAGTGACTTAATCAAGGTTTGATTGAAGCCAATTTCTTTCTCCAAGCTCGACTCATTCACCCCCGATAATTCCCTGTAGCCTTTCCTCAATGAACTCAGGACACCCCAGGGAAACCGTTGGTTCTGGGATGAACACACTAGATTCTGGCTGTCCCAGCTTTATATGAGCTAATGAGCAGAAAACTTGCATGACATCAGCCATCTCTCCTAAGGCTACAATTAAATCATTGACTTAAAGTGTGACACATCGATGATTATTTTGCCCCTGGGTGAAATTTTCTAGGATATATAATAATTTATTTACTTATATTAAATAAGCATATATCAAGAAACTCTTTAAGTTACCATCCAAATTAAGAAAATATATAAATTAAAATATGATTACTTAGGTCACAGAGGATCCATCACTTTCAGGAGGATTTTCTCAAGTGTGTTTGTGGTCTGAGAGCTGCCCAGCTGTGTGTTGAATAATCCCATTTGCTGTACAAAGGCTCAATTTACAAGGAACTGCTCAGAAACAGAGCTGTTACACAAGGTGTGAAGCCTCTGCCCTGTACTTTGTACTAACAGTGAGATTTAATTTATGGAAAATGCAACACGGGAATGCTCTATAGCTGAGTGTGGCCCTGCCTGCAGCCCTCTGCCAGCCCCTAAGTCAGGAGGCTGAAATGATTCTAAAAGACCATCGGGTTTCTTTCCTTGCCCCCAGCCGCAGACCTGGGACTAGGTTATCCTAAAGTCAGAATTATCAATCTCGCTGTTAATGGTTGTCAGAAATTTTCGCAGCTTCTCACAGAAGCCCTCATCCTCCTCCTCTTCATTAACATATTCCACTTGTGACCAAAAATACAGCAGAGACCTGAAGTTGATTAAAGAAAAGAAGTTGATTATGCCTAATCCTAGCACTCTAGGAGGCTGAGGCAGCAAGATCACTTGACCTCGGGAGTTCGAGACCAGCTTGAGCAAGAGCAAGATTCCATGTTTACTAAAAATAGAAAAATCAGCTGGGTGTTGTGGTGGGTGCCTATAGTCCCAGCTACTAGAGGCTGAGGCAGGAGAATCGTGTGAATCTGGGAGTTTGATGGTGCTGTGAGGGAGGTTGATCCATGTGCTCTAGCCTGAGCAATACACTGAGACTCCGTGTCAAAAACACATTGCATTCCCCTGTGCGCACGTGCCTTCCCAGACAGTACACAGGCAAGCCACCAGCGCCAGCTGAACCACAGCAGGTGAGATTAGAGATTTAGCCACGTGTTCTCCGGTTACTCCAATGTAACTAAACATTGCATTTCCCTCTGGTGCTTCTCCCCTCTTTGGGGAGGGTTTGTAGAACAGGTGCAAAGAGATGGGAAATAGCGGGAAGAAAAGGGACAGAGGGTTTCTGAGGACAAGTTAGAAATTCACTTACTTTTTATTCGTTTATGTATTCATTTGTTTCCATACTTGTTTGTGTATTTATTTATTGCCTTATTCTAAAAGGAAATTTAAAGCAGCAAATGATAAGTACTACGTCAATAAAAGTAGAAAATCCGAGGGAAGGAGGGAGAGAGGGATTAAGGCGAGGGAAAGATTGGTACTCCAATGGCGTGCGGTAAAACCCTAGACAGTTTGGTAGAGCTCTGCCAAAATATGTCTACGGCTCATTGATCTTTGAAAATCCAGGCAGGTTTTTAAAATCTAGAATGGGTCTGACTCTCAGAAATCCTTTCCAAAGGAGAAACCAGGCGTGTCAGACCACGGACGTCAGATTACAAAGCAGACCAGCTCTTCACGAGAGGACTCGGACAACTTTTGCCCTCGGTTCTCAACTTAGGGGCAACACAGCCCCAAACAATAAATTCAACGCCATGTTTGGGGGGGGGATGGCTTCTAAATTCTCTCCAAGTAGAGGAAGCCCAGCATAAGAAAGAAGGTACCTTGGGGATAAAAGCGATGTAGGAGTTAGATGACCCTGTGCCGGGAGAGGGTGTGGACAGAGCAGGAGACGAGGAAGGACGGAGCGCAGTGGGACCTTCAGGGCAGAACTTCACCTTCCAGATGCTCGAGGAGGAAGGAGGAAGCCACAAGGGACATGTGGTCGTGACAGCCGTCCTCTTCCACCAACCTGTCCTAACACTCCTGTGTTCTGGCCTTGTTACGGGTTTAAAACTGCTATAATGCCAGGGCATAGAAAAGAGGAAAGACACCTGGGGATGACGTGAGAGTGTGTGACAACAACAGGTGACTAAGCAACCTTGGTGCCAGGGAGGAAGTGTGCTGGAAGACAGGCTTCCCTGCACTTCTCCCCTGGTGGCAGTGCTCACAGCCAGAGGGACAGCCAGGGGCTTCGGCTGTCACGGCCCCCACCTGGCTGCCCCCTAGGGACCTCCTCGTTCCTGTGCCCTATCATGGTGTGGTGCTGTGGGAAGTGCTGCTGGTGGGAAGACCACCCCTCAGCCCAGACAAGAAGACTTAGGCTGGAGCCCACATTTGATCCACTGTTCTCCCCGAGAAAGCACACAGGCAAGGCACCAAGCACCGTAGGGCACAGACGAAAGAGAAAACTTCTAAATGAACCATGGGGAGGTCACATTGAAATTCAACCTTTGAGGAATAAAATGTTACTTCTTTACTACGTAAACAAGTGCATGCCTCAATGCAAGAAGGCGCGATGTGTCCTCAGCATCTCCGTCCCCACTCCTGGGCTGGCCAAGTGCATACCAGATGCATGATGCTATGACGTAACCAATGCTCACTGGATGCCTGGAAACTCAGGCTCTCCCTCGTATTAAATGGTGACCCAGATGATGTCCCGGTGGAAGATTCTAGAATTGCTGCTGGCAGAGTCAGCATCATGGGTCACACCTGCAGTTGCATAGGACCTTCAGCTTCGAAGGTCCCCTCCTAGTGTAGTGCTCTGCTGCCACCATTGTAAAATTCTTATTAATCTGCAAGAGCCCTGTGCTTTCATTTTAATCTAAGTCCCACAACTTACGTAAGCAGTCCTGGCTGTCACTTTTATGGTTTGCCAAAAACATTCTTGGTTCCCATAGAGAAGGTACTGACAGAGTACTGACTGCGGAGGTTTTGATAAGTGACCATCTTCCAGATAGAGGAGTTATCCCATAAGTGGCCTCTATAATACAAAATGACCTGAAAAAAAATCACTCAGATTGGACAAAGGCTTCTTGCAAGTTGTGACAGAGTCTTTCGCCCATGAAATAGAGCCTTCCAAATGCTATATTTTGCAATTTCTGCACCAGGAACTTTGCCTCCCATGCTATATCCTTTTCTTCCACTGAAGTCCTAAGAGAACTCTAATATCATCACACTAATATCATCACCTTTCTCCTAATTGACCAAGCCAGATACTTGGCCACCCTCCTCCACTTCATACTCAATCCAGCATACCAGGTCCAGTTCCAAATCCTCCTCTTTCTTTGCTGTTCATCTTTTCACCTTCCTTGTTGTTTTGAAGACAGAGTAGACATTCTCTCCAGACCCTGAATCACCCGTGGGTCTGAGAGAGGAGCCGCATCCTCTGTCACTCAGCATCTCACTCTGCTCTGGGGGGCAGGAGACATGCTGGCCGGGCAGTAACACTGCTGTTTTGCCATTGGATCCCTTTGCATGTTAAAAATATTTTTGAATAAATTGTTCTGTTTGATGGCTGCAGTAACCCCGTAAGTTTGGCAGGGCAGGCATTTATTCTTTTTATTCATGTTAGGAAATCAAAGATGAAAGGAACATCAGTCACCCCATACCTATGCTGATGGCTCCTAGGTCCAGGTTCCTAATTCTGGAATTGGAAAGAGAAATTCATTTACTTTTTTACCTATTTATGTGTTCACTTATTTATGTATTAATTGAACCATTGACCTAGATATCTACCCCTTTCCGGAATCTCCATTTGAATGCCTTAATAGCATGCCTCACTCAACACCTACCCACCCAGATTATCCTCCACTCCATCTCGGCCCATCCTTGCCCAAACCTGCTTCTCTGAGAGTCTGTTTGTTCACTAATATCATCACCTTTCTCCTAATTGACCAAGCCAGATACTTGGCCACCCTCCTCCACTTCATACTCAATCCAGCATACCAGGTCCAGTTCCAAATCCTCCTCTTTCTTTGCTGTTCATCTTTTAGGACACCCAAGTCTAGCACAGCTTCTGACCTTAATTAGTATTTTCGTACATTGGGGTTGAACTAGATTAAAGTCTTGGTGGGCAGTATTGGTAGGCAGAGTGACATCCCAGGCCATTGTGCTGGCTGGTTTTCAGGCAGGAGAAGATCAGCACTCTGGATCTCAGTAAATGGAGATGGGAGGGCAGCCTGAGGAAGGAAACCCTCTCCCCCGACACATGCCGGAGGAGAAAGAAAGCGTCTCTGACATACACACCCTGCCTTGCTCTGCCTCTTCACTCTGTTGTCCAATTCTGCTTAGATTATTGTTGTCATAGTCGTTTTATGGTGACATTTCTCTTCACATCAGTATCACTTCCCTCAAAGCCATGGAGTATCTGAGCACCCTACAGTCTCAAAACACTCCCATGCCCAGGAATTTACAGACATATGTAAGAGGGTGAAAATCTCAAAGTAGGGCCCCAGAGAGACTAAGCTCTTGGAGGCTGCCGGATAGAATATTGCAGAGGATGTCTTCAACAACGTCCTTGGATAATGCCCAGCAGAGATTGCAGAATCAGGGCTTGAAGAGCCAAGGCTGGAGTTGAGCAGATTCTGTTAGAGCTGAGAAAAGAAAAAATATAAGGAGAAGTGGATGCAGGGCAAGAGAGAGACAGAGCTGCAAAGGCTGGTTCTCCGAGATGTCCGTGGAAGAAGTGAAAGGGGGATGTAAATAGAGAGTGCCTTGACTGGGCGAGTAAGGAAAACATGACTTAGTTGTTACAGCTTTATTGGGGCTTAGGAAACCTTTATTTCTCAGCCTCCTATTTATATTTTTCTGTTTAAAGTCTCCCTCTCTGTGTCACACACACACACACACACACATACAAAGAACCCTCTGGAGAAACTTAACTAAAAATCATCCAAGGGGACTTACCTACATCCAGAAGGCAGTAACTGATCTGCTTCCTTCCAGGGCAGGAGGAGAAGCGAGAACTTTAGTTCTGGGCCACTCTCTGGCCCCTGTGCATCTCCTAACCACAGCCCTCCACTCCTCCCCCTTGACATGTGGAAGGTAACCCAACCTTAAGAAGCGCAGGAGTGGTGGCAGATTGCTTCACTGAAAAGACAGAGCCACAGAATATTTCCTCAGCTGTAGAAAGATAGCCCCAAGCTCTTAGCACCAACAGGGACATGTTAAATCATAGAACATTACAGGGTCCCTGTACGAAGTCAGAGAGAGGCTTGGAGCCTTCAAAAGTTAACACGACACATACACAAGAGAAGGTGTGCATGAAAGGGCCCTGGCCAAAATGGTATGGTGGACAGAAACCACAGGACAGGACAGGCTCTGGTGCGCCTTCCCAATACCCTGAGGGCACCCAGTGTCTCCAAAAATGAGCACTCAGCCATGCAGCTCAGACCTAAAAAGGGTCCAGAAGTGCACAGCATGTGATTGCTTATAATAAAAATGCCCAAATGCATTACATTTGGCTCCTGTAACGTGTCTCCAAGAAACACTGGGAAATTCATAAAAGCTATGAATGCAGTGAATTCTGCATACAGTGAAGATCACAGTGAAACCCAAAGAAGGCAACAACTGAAAAGGCTGAACCCCAGTTCAGGTTGGAGGTCAAGGAGGAGGACACTCGGTAGAATAACAGAGAAGGAGACCGTGGAAGAAGGTGGTGGTTGACAACCAGGAGCCCCGAGTCCGGCAGGTGGGGGCCCCAGCCCACGCCAGCTCTCTGTCTCTTCTCCGTTGTGGGGAAGACTTCCATGCTTCCACGGGCTGTTCGCACACAGGCCTATTCTGGCACAGAGGGTTTACAGTATCTTTCTATAATTTCTTCACAGGCAGAATGGAGAGAGGCCATTCGTGAGCTATTTGGAGAGTGCAGCAACTGGGCTGATTTCTCAGTGCACGCTGAGGGAGACCCACACCTTTTGCTATTCCCACATGGCAGTGACCTACACAAAAGCAGATAAAAAAAGAACAGAATGGAAATCTGTATCTTACAGTCTAAGCTTTGAGTATGACCGAGAGGCTAAACTCTCTGCACGAATCAGGTTAGAGTACAAATCAGAGAGCGGCACCAAAAGCTGAGCAGAAGAAAGTGTCTACATGGAAGCAGGACAGAGACACACCCACCTCTGACCTCCTCCTGGATTTCGGGGTCATCAGCACCCTGTGGAGGGGTAAGCCGGAGTTACTCCCTGTTTTTTGTTGCTTTTGGGGTGTGTGTGCATTGTGGCAGGTGCTATATATGAATAGCAAATAAATATATAATATATACTTATCTATGCTTGCAATATATTTAAAAGAAATATGAATAAAGCATATAAATTACATTAGTGTGAATGGAATGGAAATTTATTTCACGGAATGGTTTCTGTTTGGCCTACCGACTCCTTTTGTCGTCTCTGCGGAGTGCCTAAGGTATTGCAAAGTAGTGGTACCCGAGATCCACCTGAGGACCTGATGTGGGCGCACAGAGGAAAAAAAAGACAGACTTGGACCAGCATCCATCCAGCTCTGGTGTCCAAAGACCTATTGTAACTGCAGGGTGATGGTGTTTAGGGTCCCTGACACTGGTGACAGCTCACACACCCTGGACCCAGTGGTCCTTGGTTGTCAAACACCACCTTCGTCCATGGTCTCCTTGTTTGCTATTTATATACAGCACCTGACACAATGCACATTCTCTTGTCCCCAGTGCCTTGTTACCTTTGGGGGAAGGGTCAAGAGATTCTTTATCATATCAGTTAGAACTTTCTTTGAGGGGACATGAACTCCACTTCAATCAATAATGTTTAAACAACTCACAGGTGTTTTCACCATATTACTTAACAGCCCAATAAACTATCAGGTACACCCTCCTCAAAGCCATTTGAAGCCACCTTCACAAAGCCCTGAGGACCCAGGCACATGCTGGCCCTCAAGCCTTGCTGCCCACGGTGGCACTGAGGTCCACTCAGCCTCCATCCCTTATGTTCTGGCCCCTGACCTCCTCACCCCCATACTCCATCATTCCTAGTGCTGCTGGGGAGTCCAGGTTTGCGGCCACATCTCCTGCTGCCATCCCTGGTCTGCAGAGGACAGCCACTCTCTGAGCCTCTCAAACATGCCAGAGCCCCATCGCTCTTCATGGAGGAAACCTCGTCTGAGCCCTCTTGGGTTCTCAGTCTCACAGGATCAAACTTTCCCAGCACTGCCTCCTCTCGGAGCCTTCTGACCCTTCCCCAGTACCCACCATGGTCATTCTTGCAGCTCCACCTAAATCACTGAAGGCCACATTGGGGCCAAGGCTTATTTTTATTTATTTTTTTTTTCTTTTTTTTTTGAGACAGAGCCTCAAGCTGTCACCCTGGATAGAGTGCCATGATATCACAGTTCACAGCAACCTCCAATTCCTGGGCTCAAGCGAGTCTTCTGCCTCGGCCTCCCGAGTAGCTAGGACTACAGGCGCCCGCCACAACACCCGGCCATTTTTTGGTTGCAGCCGTCATTGTTTGGCGGGCCCGGGCTGGATTCGAACCCGCCAGCTCAAGTGTACATGGCTGGCGCCTTAGCCCGTTGAGCCACAGGTGCTGAGCCTGGGGCCAAGGCTTAAGGAGCTGTCCCTGTAGTGTTCTGGGACCAGTTCTAGCATCTCTGCCTGAATGTTGAATTGCAAGTCAAAGGAAAGTGTTCCCACTTTATAACGTCTCCTCTAACCTCTGTCATGTTCCACTTCACCCTCCCCTGCCATCACTCAGCCACTCCGACAGATGGAGCACCACCTCCACAGGTGTTCCCCTAATTCCTACCAATATCCAGTGGCCAGCCTTTCCAGGGTGTAGGCTGCTGCTTCTGGACACAGGTCCTGACCCAGGCCAGCCTGATGGCAAAGAGAGCAACAGGGGGCATATCTTAAGAAAGCCAAGTGTAACCTTCCAGCAGGAAAAAATGGCTGGCAGGAAGAAGTTTATGCTAGAATGTGATCGGGAATAAGGAAAGTGGGAGTGACGTGGAGAAAGAGGGATTAGAATAGGAGGGCAGGTTAGTGTGGCTGCCGGCACAGGTGCCAGTCCCTTGGAGACCTTCTGAGGAGCCTTCCAAGACACCACTCAGAACTGTTCATTAGGGAATGAGAGTGGGACGCACTGGCCCAAGGGCTCCTGGATGAATGAAACATGTGACTACGCTGACTTATCATGGATCCAGGGGACAGGGAAGGGCTGTCTTCTTACTGCTCAGTTACAAAGCCCTCAGCACCCAGTTACGAAGAAAGCAGAGAATCTGTGAATGACTTTCTGTGAAGAAAGGTAAGAACCACAGGATCACCAGGAGGAACTGCAACATCTTGGAACAATATGAAAAGATAAATATTAATTACTAAAGCCACTAAAAATCTGAAAGGAAACTGGTAGAATTTAAAAAGAATTCAAGTTCAAACAGTAGAGGAAGAAAATGTAAAGAAATGACAGGGTAGGTTTAAAAGGTAATTGTTTAAAAACTGAAAAGATTTTGAGATCAGAAGTGTGTTCTCATAAAATTATTCTATGTTTCAGGCCAATGTCTGAGAGCATTTTAAGGGTGTTTATAACTAGTCTGTCGTTTGCTCTTTGAATAATACATTGCATTTGTGGAACTTTACAGTTGAAAAATTGCTCCCACGTGCATGATTTCATTTAACCTTCCAAAGGACCTTATTGGATTTACCAGACAAGTCTCCCATCCTCACTTCATATTTATGAAAACAGAGGCTTCTGCAGGCTGGGAACCTTAGGCCAAGAGGTCTGGTAACAGATGTTAAGAAGAAAATTGCCAACGAGATTTTTAATACAAAATCTAGGCACATACACTATGTTTATAATTTCAAACACTTGGGAGGATTTTTTTAGAAAATAAGAAAATTTAAAATAAGAAAAAGAAGGCCAGGTTCTGTGGCTCATGCCTGTAATCCTAACACTCTTGAAAACTGCGGCAAGTGGATTGCTTGAGCTCAGGGGTTTGAGACCAGCCTGAGCAAAAACCAGACCCCATCTCTAAAAGTAGAAAAACTGGCTGGGTGTTCTGGTGACACCTGTAATGTCAGCTACATTACATTACAGGCTGAGGCAAGGGGATCACTTAAGCCCAAGAGTTCGAGGTGCTGTGAGCTATGACACCTTGGCACCCTACCCCAGAGCCACAGAGTAAGACTCTGTCTCAAAAAATAAAATATAAAATAAAATAAAATAAAAAATAAAGAAAAATATAATCTTGACTCTATGAAAAATCTGTCCTGCGCAGCACATTTTAAGATTTTCATTTCTGCCATTTTCTACATTTGCCACAAGAGGGCTGAATACAAGACTTTATGCTTAATTTTGACATAGTCAAAAAGAAAAGCTGTTTTCACAGCTTAAAAGAAACATTAAAGTTCTCGTTTCAAGTTGAAAATTTGCCAGTCTTGGTATTTTCTATCCTTGCTTGAGTCGGTAGTTAATTTATACATGTCTATTTTTTAGGCATTCCATTAAATTGCCTTATCATGATTTGGGTCTCTTTCATATGAATATTTTTTTATCTTCTAGTTCCATACTTCAGGCTGAACAGCTACAAATATATATTTGCATCATATTAAAAAATACAGTGTTTTTTACCTAACTGGTGTGAATATATTAAATGAGTCATTTTCTATCTTTCAGCAAATTTTTTATGTAAAGAGGAACATCTTGTCTTTCTCAGGGCAAGACTGAGAAGGTATAGATCGGGGGGAAGTTTTGTTGGCCACCTTGAGTGTCATATACACTTTCACCTTTCTCTTTCACATGAATTTGTAATAAAGGGAATTTTTGTTCACTTTAAGAAAATTTAGAGAAAGCAATCTTAAAAACAGGAAAGTACTACACAGAAAGGTTTTGCATGCTTTTATTCAGATAGCAACTTCTTAAATTATAATATTCTCTAGGTTAATGTGAAAGTAGGGCATCCAATCTCAACTCTTACTGTGTGCAAACTGTCCATTGATGTAGGGCTGGTGGTGCGGCGAGCCTCTGAAATAACAGACTAAGGAACACTGCTTTTTCATAATGATCATCATTTTCAGATTTCCAGATTTAACCAAGGGCTGAGTCACAAGCTTTCCTTTCCAATGTTGGCAAGGGCTACTTGTCATAGAATTGAGGTCTTGTTCTCAATCACTCCTTGTTATCCACCCTCACTCTTCCCGCTCTCCTTTGCAAACTTTCTGTCAGCTGCAGAGAACTTGTAAGTTAGATGGAGCCAAGAGGATTCCACCAACTTGGCCTCTAACCATAGTGAAGATTAGTCAGGTCTTTAATTTAGGGCTAATTAAGTAGAGGCTAGCGACGTTTTAGAAACAGATCAAAATTATTATGGAAAATTGAGGAATCGTAACCAAATAACTGAGTAGAACTCTCAAAGTCAAATGAGTAAGGGAGGAACCATAGTCTGATGAAAGAATATAGACAAATGGAAAAAAATAGATCTTATATATACTGTATCTAGACATGCACACATATCACTGCATTGCAGAAGTACATGGTTTTTTCAGGAGTTTCAAAACATTTTCTACTTTGTATTTGGTGGCACAGGAGAAGTGCTCAGTGAGTGCCTCTCTCTACCTGAAATACTGCATAATGGCAATCAATTGTTACTAACACAATTTTTCCTCATATTGACCATGGTCATGTTTTAGAGCACTATAGTTTCAAAGTACCTAAGTTATTCAATGGTGAAACCTAAATATTTTAAAGAGACAGCATTTTTTAAAGGAAATAAATGTATGGGATTCAATGAAATGAACAGTAATGTCCACACTTCATCGATTTTAGGATGAACTCTTTCACACTGTGATATATTTGAAATTTACTTGTATTTTGACAAAAACGGCATCTGACAATTAAATTTCGTAGCCCCTTTTTGCTCTTTCTCAGCATTCTCACCACTGAAAAAGAAACAATTATGTCTCAGGATTAATGCCTTATTAAATTTGATGAACTGTGCCATTAGAACAGGCACCATAAATGTTAGGGACAAGGTAAGCTCCTAAAACAGCACCTTACACCCAGGTGGTGTTTGTGGGCAGTTGGATAGGGTCTAATTAAAAGTTTCCAGCTGCCTCTTACTCTGCAGCTTTACGTCCAGATAGTCATGATCCACCAAGTGGATGCACCAAGTTTAACACACATGGTGACTATGGCTGCCGATTGTGAAACAGGGTTTTCAGTGGCTTTTGTTATACTGTGCCAATGAAAATAGGCTTAGTATGGGTTGACAAAGGGCAAAAAATGCCAAATTACATCACCTAGGGCTTAGTTACCTATTCATTTCAATTACCTTTGGCCTTGTCATGAAATCTAACTCAAGAGAGCAAAGATGAGATAACGTGGTTGTGGTCCAAGCTACCCTGCTGCTGTCGGTTCTTTGGATGCCGGCACTGCCGCCTGTGGTTTCTCGCCTTCTTTTGGTACCCTGAGCCCTGCTGTCCATGGCCTCTGGAAGACCCCTGTCCCCGCTCGGTCTCCGCAGCCTTCATCACTTGCCCCAACAAGAAGGTCACCAAGGAGATCACCAGGGCTGTAGTGGAGAAGCACCTAGCAGCCTGCATCAGTCTCATCCCTCAGGTTGTTGAGATCCCTCAGCCCTAATCCCTAACCCTCATCCATTTATGAGTGGACGGGAAAGATCGAGAAAGACAGTGAGGTGCTGATGATGGTTAAAACCTAGAGTTCCTTGGTCCCGGCTTTGACAGATTTTGTTCATTCTGTGCACCCTTACGAACTGGCTGAGGTGATTGCATTGCCTGTGGAACAGGGGAATTACCCATACCTGCATTGGGTGCACCAGGTCACAGAGTCAGTTTCTGACTCCAGCACAGTCCTACCATGAAGTGCCTGTACCTGCCATGATCCCTCTGACTTCCAGGTAATGACTCAGCCCCCATTAAATCTTATCTTTGGTTTAAAAAAAAAAAAAGAAAGAAAGAAAGAAAAGGTGAGAAATTGTCTAGGTCAGGGAGTATTGACCTCAACTGTTGACATTTTGTCTATAAAATCATTTTATAGGGAGTATAGGGATTTTTCTGTGATTATAGGATGTTTGGTAGTATCACTGGCCTCTACCCACTGGGTGCCAGTAGCACCGTCTCCCACGACCACTACCTGCCAATTTCGACACCAAAAATATCTCCAGATATTGCCAAATATTCCTGGAGGATAAATTGGCCCTTATGTTGAGAACCACTGTTCTAAGTCTTTGCCCGTTCTACAGTACTTCCAAAAACTCAGACAAGAGATACAAATAAATCAATGCAAAAAATAAACATAATTCATGAAACCTCCCTTGAAAATGGTGATCTGAAGCTTCAAAGATACTTCAAGTGTTTAAGGTAACTAAAATTTCAGTAGACACAAAACTAGAAAAAATATATACATAGCATTCACTATCAAATACTTAACTATACTATGGTTAAAACTATTAAAAACAAATTGCTGGGGCAGCACCTGTAGCTCAGTGGGTAGAGCACTGGCCCCATATACAGAGGGTGGTGGGTACAAGCCCAGCCTTGGCCAAACCGCAACAAAAAAATAGTTGGGCGTTGTGGCAGGCACTTGTAGTCCCAGCTACTCAGGAAGCTGAGGGAAGAGAATCGCCTAAGCCCAGGAGTTGGAGGTTGCTATGAGCTGTGTGACGCCACGGCACTCTACCCAGGGCTATAGAGTGAGACTCTGTCTCAAAAGAAAAGAAAAGAAAAGAAAAACAGGGTGGCGCCTGTGGCTCAAGGAGTAGGGTGCCAGGCCCATATATCAGGGGTGGTGGGTTCAAGCCTGGCCCAGGCCAAAACTGCAAAAAATAAATAAATAAATAAACAAATTAAGTTTTAAAAAAAGAAAGAAAAAGAAAAGAAAAGAAATTGCTAAGATGAGCAAACCGGTTCAAGGAAATGAAATTTATGTTAAGAAATACATTTTATTTTTATCTCCCAATTCTATTTTTCCACAAACTTTTTGGCATTCCCTCACACATATGGTCCAAAGGAAATATGAAAAACTAAAGTGAATGATTTATTTGGCTGATGCAATTGTGTTTTTCCATTATAATTATTATTTATGCCATAAGTAATTTCATTTTTCCTGACTATGGTTGTATGACAGTAACTAATAAAGAAAGATTGATATGAAAGAAGGAGAATGGTTAAATACCACTGGATAATATCTAGCATTTTCCAAGTGATTCCTAAGTGCAGGTACATGGCCATATGCTTTAAAGGTACTGATCCATTTAATATTTACAACATTCCTGAGAGACAGACACCAGTTCCATAAAGAAAATTTAATTTGCTTAAGATTAATAGTCTATAAGTAGCAGAGCCCAGAATCAAGCTCTGGAACATTGGACTTCACCTCACCATGGCATTCTTCAGAAACCATGCTCGCTTGACTGTGACAAATCCTCTATTTTAATTCTACACCCCACTGGACCGGTCTACTCATAACTGCTCCCCCGTCCGTTGCATTTCTATTTCTCTGCCTTCGCTCATGCTGTTTCTCCACTGGAAAATTTACTTCCTTCTATTTTTTGCCTTTTTTCTAAACCATATCCTTCCTTTGACACTTAGCTTTGCATCCGCTTCCTCATGAAATGTTCCAGAATTATTCCAGCCATAGTGATTTTTCCTCTCGCCACTCTCTTTTTCTTATACACCAAATAAGATACCTATTATATGAGATTTCAATGTGTAACTCCTGATAACAATACGTAATGTGCATATGGTCTTTAACAAAGAGATTTACACACATTATCTCATTTTATCCTTACCACAAACCTGCTTTTTATTATAGCCATTTTACAGATAAGGAACCTAACAGAGTTAACTGGATTGTTCAAGGGGATAGGTGATAAATGGTACATATGAACTTGAATTTAAGTCTTCTCTTAATAATTCTAAACCCTATGTTCTTTCTAATAAACGGGCCTTGCAGCGTAGCTGTTATAAGTATGCATAAGTCTGCCTCATCAGCTAAATTGCAATTTTCTTAAGTTCTTTCACTTTCCTCACTCTTGCCCTGATGCTTAGTAAGTACTTAGAATAATAGTTATCTATCTATTGGGTGATCTTTGCTTCCTGAACTTCAGAGCATATACCAATAATAATATGATAACTAATGTTTAGTAACCTGTGTGTGATATTAACATAGTTTGCAAATGAAGAACCTGATGGAGAAATTAAGGGATTAGGAAAACTGTCCTGTCAACTGAAACTCCAGTCTACCTATGGTTGGATTTCTGTTTGAACTTGGTTGATAATAGACCTTCAGTAAATGTTAGTTAGTATCCACAATTAATGAGTGACTCCTTGTCAGATAATGTTATGTGTATTTTTTCCTCAGTTCTAAAAAAAAAAAAAAAGACTATGAGAAATTACTATTTTATTTCCATTTTAGGAAGAAGAAAATTAGTTTAGAGAGAATAAGTAACAAGCAGAAGGCTGAAGCAGATTTCAGCCCAGTAGCTAACTCCTCACTTTTCACTGTCCTTCACCAGAGAAAGCCAACAAATATCTTTAAGACTAGTTTTTATAAGAGTCTATGTATATACACATTTGTACTCAAGTTTTCAAAACAGGTCTAATTTCTATAGTCTCAAATCTGTGATGTCATGATGATGACAGCATTTTAAAAGTCCCCAAGCAGAGAAGATTGCCACAAGACAAATGTCAGATTATGTTTCCCTTGGTTGAAGGCTCACGAGCACCAGCCCATCAAAGAATATGCTAACCTTGGTAGCCACATGTTACCCTAACAGGGATTGGGGTGGATCCTGGAGGCCTGCTGTGGGATAGAATGAAGTTCATTTCCCTGGCCCAATTTGCCCATCCTGGCTGCACATGTGACATGAAAAATGCAGGGGCTTCATCAGGAAAGTATTGTTGGTGATCCCAGTTGTCTGGGAGTTATTTGGCACACTCTCAGTGGCTGACATCCAAACAATAGGTCACGTGGTTTTCAGTAATTACGGAGCAAACCTGCATGGTGTAGAGACCCAAGCACTGTGCTAAACGCACTGAACAGACAGCACACCTGAGTCAACTGACTGTCACCGAAGAACCACTGTCTGCCATGATGAGCATATGCTGAAATTATCGTTGTATTTGTGTATAGGCTTAAACCACGACTTTAAAACCACACTGCAAGTATTTTCTCATTCTTTCATTTTTGGGGTAATATGGACCTTGAAAGTATTTTTTAATCTACAAGTTTAGTTCAAGAACATGCCCATAAGAGTGAGGCCCAGGTTCACCATTTCCCATCCAGCGATCATCCCTGACCAAGGAGATTATGGCTAAAATTCTTCTGCCTCATTACCAAGCCCACTGGAGGAATTGGGTTGAAATTTCCTATCAATAATTCCACCACAGGGTATTCTTTCAGATTCTTTACATAGAAATAATATAGAAATACCAAAAATATATAGTTATTTCAAACATTGATAGAGAATGATTATTCTTCTTTCATCAGTAATCACAAAGCCCTGGACATTTGTGAACTCATCAACTAGTCAGTTATCATATTTGAGAAATATTTAGAACATTTTGTTGAAGTGAATCAACTTAGAAATAGTAATTAATCTCAAGAGCCATGAAGTTTCCAGAAATTAATTTTAATGTAATTCCATAGTATAAGATCAGATCAAAATCCCACGTACTTATTTTTCTTTCTTTCTTTTTTTTTTTTTTAAGAGAGCAGAGTCTCACTTTATCACCCTTGGCAGAGTGCCGTGGCGTCACAGCTCACAGCAACCTCCAACTGCTGTGCTTAGGTGATCCTTTTGCCTCAGCCTCCTGAGTAGCTGGAACTACAGGCACCTACCACAACGCCCGGCTATATTTTTGTTGCAGTTTGGCCAGGGCTGGGTTTGAACCCGACACCCTCGGAAAATGGGGCTGGCGCCCTACCCACTGAGCCACAGGTGCTGCCCACTTATTTTTCTTAAGAGCAATTCTGTCTCTGTCTCTTAGACAATGTTGTTCACTTACTCTCCCTATACCTCAGATTTTTTCCATTCATTAATTAACAATATATTTATTGAGTAATCTATTTACCAGACCCTATAGTCTGGGATCTAAGGATAGAACAGCAAAGAAATGGATTTAAAAAAAAAAAAACCTTGCCTCAGAGAACTTACATTCAAGCAGAAAGAAAAATTCAATTGGGGGGCGCCCGTAGTTCAGTGAGTAGGGCGCTGTTGGGACTGGGGGGTTAGAACCTGGTCTAGCCCTGCTAAACAACAATGACAACTGCAACCAAAAAATAGCCGGGCGTTGTGGCGGGCACCTATAGTCCCAGCTACTTGGGAGGCTGAGGCAAGAGAATCACTTAAGCCCAAGAGTTTGAGGTTGCTGTGAGCTGTGACACCATGGCACTCTACCGAGAGCAACACAGTGAGACTCTCTCTCAACAACAACAACAAAATGTTCAATGAACAAATGCATAGGTAGAATATATGATATATCAGGTAGTGATGAATTCTATGAAAAGTAAAACAGAAAAGACAGTGAAGCCAGAGTTTTAGGTTCTTGGTCTCCGCAATTCGAAGAAGGAATCGACGGACCACAAGAGTAGTGGTAAGTCAGGATTTATTTACAGGAAAGAAGAATTACAAGTACAAGAAACCAAACCTACAGGCAGAGAGGACCCGGAAGGGGAACAAACTCTCCTGGTCCCTCTCCGAGGTCCAGCTGAGGTCTGCATCTGAGCTCTCTGCTCAGGGGTTTATATAGTCCCAGGGGTTATTTTGCTGTAACTTCTTAGGGCCCGGGTCTTCATCAGTTACAGCCAGCTGTCCAATGAAGGCCCAGGCCCTGGAAACTGACATGACATTGGCCAGTCAGATGTGCATGAGGAGGAGACAGCAAGGGCCATCCATGAAATTTACTAGCCAGAAGAGCAGGGAAAGAGACAGCAAGGCGCCAGTGTTTCCCCTGCTGGTGTCCCGCCCTTCCAGCAATCTGGTTCCCCCATCCACCACACATCAGCACTGCCAGGGCCAAGGCGGCAGGTCATAGGGCCGCCTTGTCCTGCATTAACAGGATACCAGCATTTCAAAGGACACGAAAAGTACCTTGACTTGGAAAAGGCTTGTTCATCTCCATGAAAACCCACATTGAATTTGATCCCCAAAAGTAGTGTTTTGAGGCAGTGGGACCTAATAGGAGGTCATGGGGTGGCTCTCTCATGAATGGCTGGGTGCTGTTCCAGTCATAGTGAATTTTTACTCTGGGGAGACTAGATTAATTCTTGCAGGAACAGATTAGTTCATTTCTTGTGGGAATAGATTACTTCCCCCTGTAGCAAGTTGTTATACATTGAGTTGCATCCTCTTCCTTGGTTTTTCACTGCACGTGGCCACCCTTTGATCTTCCTCATCATGTTCTGACCTAGCACTGGCCCTCACCAAAAGCTGGGAGCAGGTGCCAGTTCCATGCTTCTTTTATTTACCAGCTTACAGAGCTAACTAAACCTTTTTTTTCTATAAAAAATGACCTGGCCTCGGATATTCTGTTATATGTGTAACAAAACAAAACAGATTAAGACAGAAGGGACTGCAGTTTTAAAGAGGACTGTCAAATGTCCATACAAAAGTGATATTTGGGCAAAGTAGTGAAGGAGTGAGGGAGTGAGACGTGGATGGGGGGGAGTATTTCAGGTAGAGGGGAAAGGAAATGCAAAGGCCTTGAGGTCTAAGGATGCCTGGAGCATTTCAGGAATATCAAGGCGACCAGTAGATCTGGGATAGACTGAACAAAGGGGAGGAACAGGAGGCCAGAGAGAGCATGTTGGGATTTGGGGGTTATTGTGAGAACAGTAGCTTGAATTTACAGCATTTGTTTTCAGCAGGGTAGCATAATCTGACTTGCATTTTAAGAGGATTATGCCAGCTTCTGTGTGGTAATTAGGCTGTAAGAAAGCATAAACCCAGCTATTATATTTACTCTCCAAAGAACAGCAAGTAGGAGACTATTGCAATAATCCAGGCAAAAAACAAATGCAGCTTGGATTAAACTAAGACTGGAGATGTTGTTGGATTCTAGATACACACATATTCCTGAGACAAAGTCAACAGAGTTTCATGGGATGTGAAAGAAGTCAAGAGTGATTCCAAGGTTGTGGCTTAAGGAAAACAGAAGGAGGAGCTTCCTTTCGCTGAGGCGAGGAAGGCGGGGGTGAGGCAGGTTTGCTGGGCAAGGGGCTGAGGGAAGATGCAGTGGAACCAGGAGTTCATGTGGGGGTGTGGGGTGGTGAGAGTGAGTCGGAAATCCAGGTTAAATGGGGAGTAAATAGTTATGAGAGTTTGGGGTGTGGGGCAGGAACTCTGGGGGCCCTCAGCATGGAAGTGAGATCATAAAGGGCTGAGCCTGAGAAGTGCGACAGCCTAAGTGATGACGAGGAACCAGAGTAAGAGGCTGAGGAAGAGCTACCGGTGACGTGGGAGCTGACGTTGGACCACCACGAGGACTGACAAACTTGAGTCCAAGAGGAGCCTGTGAGCCGCTCTGCCCAGCAAAGCTGAGGCCTCTGATGATTGTGATGAGTCTTCTAAAGAGAATCATGGAGGCGGCGTTGAAACTAAGAGTACAGATGAGTCTTTCAGAAGGTTTGCTCTAAAGGGGATCAGGGGAAATGGGCTGTAGCTGGTGAAGGAGGTCTCAAGACAGACTTCCTTTAAATCAATTCTATTGAGGTAGAGCCTATATACAACAATGTCCCGCAATTTCAGCCGTACAGTTCAATGAGTTTTGACAAATGTGTACACTTGTGTAAGCACCACCACAACCAAGATAAAGAACACTGTCATTACCTCGAAAACTTTTGTGCCCTTTCCAGTTAATCAGCCTCTCACCTTCAGAACCCAGGGAACACCTGATCTGCCTTCTAGACTAGCGGTGGCTTCTTAGTGTTTTGGATAAACAGAATCATATAATCTTTTGCATCTAGTTTATTTTGTGTTTCTGATAATTATCCATGTTCATGTATGCATCAATTAGTGTTGTCCTTCTATTGCTGAGCCATATTGCATTGTGTAGATACAACGAGGTGTATTGTCCATTCACCATGTGATGAACATTTGAGTTGTTTTCCAATTTGTGCTTTTATGAATACAGCTGCCATAAGCATTCATTTCTAAGTCTTTTGTGAATATTTGTTTTCATTCAGTGGGGGGGGAGGATTGGATTAAGATCAAAGAAATTTAGGAGTTACAATGTGAATTGGAGAGATGATGAGATTTTGAATTTGTCATAATATCTTGGTCCTGGGTTAATACATCTCCTTGAAAAAATAAATATCATTTTTCTAAGGTCATCTATTCAGTGCTCCACTCTAGATAAATATCATGAAGATAATACTTTTGCCTTCAAGCAGCATATAGTCTAGTGAACAAAAACCAAACAAACAAAAATGAAAATAAACCAGATGAGAGTTTGCTCCTTAACAGTTTGGGCAGTAAACTCAACAGATTTTTTTGTCCATGGAGACAAAAAATGTTGGCTCAGACAATGTTTATGTGTAATAATATGAGCTATGTTGTGTTAAACAATGGATATATGAATGTTAAAGGTAAGCCAGATACGCATGTGATACCTTCTAACCCTGAAAGACTATTACCATCCTCATTGTGAACTGCAGCCCCATGCTGTAGGTGCATTATTCACAATGAGGGGCCTCCCTGTAGCTTTGGTGACCAACTACCAGTGTGTGATGGAGAAGCTTAGCATGTGCTAAGCTTCCAGTTCTGCCTGACTCGCCTGACACACAATCTGTGATAATGTCCTGACTTTCTATGCCACAATCTCTCCCTTTGCAAAATGTAAATGACAACATCCGAGTGAGATTAACGAAGCATCATGGAACATGCTATATCTCTTGACTGCAAAGTAAGGTGTGCAAACTGACACCCAAATATTAACATGAGAACATGAGTTTCCCTGTGTTGCCCAAATTTTGACTCAAAAATACAGGAAACTGTGTTTTCCAAACTGCCTGGTATAGATGGACCAAAGCAGACTGAGAAAGAGAAATGCAGACCCTGTCCTCTGGGAGCATGCCTGGAACTTCTGAGGTGAACGTGGTGTGGTCACGAGCTGGCCCGGTTCTCACTGGTGGGCCACAGTGTCTCTTGCTGGATGTTATCAATCTCATGGAACACTGACATCACAAATGGTTTACTTCAAGGCCATGATAAAGTAAGACAAAACAACAGCATTTAATAATTTTATCTAGGAACAAATAAAATGTGGTCATTGTGGCAGTGCCTGGACCCAGCACTGCACTACCCTCCTCTAGTCGTTGGGCAGCGTGACCCTTCCCTCCCCTCAGAGCCAAAGGGGAGCCAGACCTGGGCCTAAGGAGAGGTCAGCTTGCTGCTTGACACCCCACAGGACTGGCAGCCCCATCCATGAAGGAAAGGCAGGTTTTCTGGGGAGCCCAGGATGAGCACTGGGAGTGTTTAGATGAGAACACAGAGGATGCTTCTCAATGAGAGAAGTTAATATCGTTCAAATCAAGCTGTCCCCAACAGTGTATAACATATTTTGATTAATAAAAAAGAGAGACTACTTAAAATTCAAAGAAGAATTTTAAGCAGGAAAATTCCAGCCTTCTAAAACAACTGTAAAATCCTAGACTGTTCCTGAACTTTTCAAAATGGTTGAAACTACGCTTTCTGCACATTAAAAAAGCTACATGGTCAGTGGAGCCACAAATCATGGAAAACATCAATGCTTGTTTCCTGTATATGACACTTAATAACAAAAATGATCAAGGAACAGAAGATCCATAAAGGATTAAAATAAAACGGTATTAAATATGCTTTAAGAAATCTACATTTTGAGGGGAGGAACCAAGATGACAGTCTGTAGCCAGCTTTCCACAGACGTTCCCGTCCAGAAGGAGAGTTAAAGGAGATAAATTTAGCAAGAAAGCCAATGGTTTGGAACTGAGCCAAAAGAGAAGGTCGAAGAACGAACATCAACCCTGCTGGAGCGACTTGCGACCCCAAGGATATAAATAAAAGGTACAGAACACATCGCCAATCAGACAGGAGTCCCCTTCCTCCATGAGAGTGGCTCGCAGCATACTCTATACCTCCATACAAACAAGTGAGCAGAGTTCAGATGTCCTTCCACTCTACCCCATGGGAGAGACCCTCTAAAAACCGGACCTCCTTCCCCTACTAGGGTGCCATGGCACTCTCCTGCCAGGCATAAAACTGTATAAAACTGTATATATTCTCTATCTGCAAGTTTAAACTTCTGGCACTCCCCTCCACTCTCACCCTGAGGTCTGGAGGTCTGTCCCCCATGGAGACCAGATTCTTGGACATTTTCTCAAGGAGTGTGGACAGAGTGCAGGCTGTTGCTGATCTGTGCTGTTTTTCCAGCTCGGGAGTGGGGAGAGGAAAGTGAGCTGAGGGGGCCGAACTGGAGAGGCAGTCCCCTGAGGCACCGAGGGGCAGTGGGAGCGATGGCTGTGGGCCTTGCACCCCGAAGATGTTTAGAAGAGACATTCCCACTCTCTCTGGGTGGCCAGAACGGTCCTGTGGCAGAGGGACAGGACTCGGGAGTGAAGGATATGCCTGGGTACTGGGAACAGCTGGGGCAGAGCATGGGGATTAGAATATACACGCTGAGAAAGCTTTGCTAAATTTCAGCCACACCTGGCCCTCAGGGGATGACAGCTGAGACAAAGGGCTGAAGCTCACAGACTGAGTCAGAACTATTAGCAGCCCAGCGTCTCTTCCACAGGGCAGAAATTCTGTGAACTTGTTCTGTTCTATCAGCAACATCAATCAGGGACAGGGCTAGAACTGAGTGAATCACCCCAGCCCCTATCAAGTACCCAGGTTATCAGGCCTCACCTCCCTCCTGCCAACACGGGCAGAAACCGGTGGACTGGCCGAGGAGCCATACAGCCCCTTGTGACCTAGGCAGGTGCAAACCTCTAGAGCATCTGCTCATTGGAGGGAACTGGATCACAGCCCTGCAGGGTTACCAGAGACTGGGTGTGACAGAGGGGCAAGGCGGGGAAGGAGACATCAACCTTCCTAGACTAATTTACTGGCTGGGGGGCTCTCCTGAGCTCACAGAGCCCCGGAGTGAGTTATACTAGAGCTGCCAGCAGACTCCTGCTTTCTAGTCACCAGAGATTTTTCAACTCTTTGATTTGAGGTTGGTACTGGCTGGCACAATTGATGGGGACCTCTTCAACTGGGTCAATCACCCGAGGACTTTCCAACATGGTACACTGGGTGTGTGGTAGTGGGAAGGTTTAATTTTCCTTTTCCAATTGTAGTCTGTGGGGGGCATGGTGACCTAACTGCTGGTATTTCTCCACAGCTCAGATTCCAAACAAAGTAACCAATTCTCTAGGGTAAGACAGAGACCAGCTGAAAATAAGACATAGCCACTTAACCCCACCACATCAAGAAGGCCCTCAGTTTCGCAGGCAATAGCAAAGTACGGGTTGGCAAAACTCTAGGGGAAAAGGTACAAACACCAGTCCCAGCTTACAGGCAAAGTACTGGTCAATCACTA
>CAUYRH010099359.1:0-24435 GCA_963574655.1 Perodicticus potto
GTGTACTACAAAATGGTCATTGCACATGATGGTGAGGCCCACAGTTAGGGAAAAGAAGCTCTGGAAGCCCACTTTGCCATCTTGGCACTGGTCCTGGTCCTTCATTATTTTGTCTAAGGCCAGAGGGTCTTTTTGATTTTCCAGGAATCCTGGGAACTCCTTCTCCATGAGCACTCTGAGGTCCTCCTTTGTTAAGTAGCCTTTATCTTTGGCAAATTTGTGAAACGTGAACATCATGGTTTCCATGGCGTGCTCTATCTGCAATGGCATTTTGGTGAGGTCTGCTGAAGTCTGGGCCGAGAGGCACTGTGGATGCTAACTAGTTGTGTTGCGAGATGGGAAACAGCCCTGTGGCCGGCGATTGGGTGCGCAGGGTGGGAGCTCACTCTCTTTTTTTAAGCAGAGTCTCCACTTTGTCACGCTAGGTGGAGTGGTAGGTAGTGTCACACTAGGTAGCTCACAGCAACCTCAGTCTGTTGGGCTCAAGCAATTCTCTTACCTCAGCCTCCCAAGTAGGTAGGACTGTAGAAGGCATCCACCACAAAGCCTAGTTTCTCTGTTTTTAGTAGAGATGGGGTTTTGCTTTTGCTTAGGCTGCTCTTGAACTCCTGAGCTCAGGCAATCCACCTGCCTCGGTCTCCCAGAGTGCTAGGATTATAGGAGTGAGCCACTGCACCCAGCTGTGTGCTGCTTTTCTATGAACACTCAGTACCTACTGTATGTTAAGTAACAATGTATAAAACAGAAGATCTCTGTCGTTTCACACCAATTTCAGCCTAATAAGGACAATAATTGCATGAATAAACATAATTGCATCTTGAGCAACTTGCAAGGGTGGTCTGAAGGAAAATGTACAAGGTTCATTTGAGGGGGTGAATATAATAGGGAGCCTGATTTAATCATTAAAGGGGGGCAAGAGCTGTTGGGGGCTCATGGCAGGATTACTCAAGTTCTGTTGTGAAATCCATTGGCCAGCAATCTAGGACAGAGATTGGAACACAAGTTTTAGAAGCAAGAGGCCTGTGTTCAGATTTTGCCTCTGACCAGCTGTGTAACCCTGAGCAAGGTACTTAGCCTCTCCACACCTTTGTTTCCTCATCTATAAAATGGGATAATTGAATTTCTATCTCACTGAGTTGCTATGAAGATTAAACTGTTTAACAGCAGTTAGAACTTGCCACATGGTGGGGTGGTGCCTGTGGCTCAGTGGGTAGGGCGCCAGTGCCATATACCAAGGGTGGAGGGTTCAAACCCAGCTCTGGCCAAATTGCAACAACAACAAAAAAATAGCTGGGTGCAGTGCCCGTGGCTCAAAGGAGTAGGGCACTGGCCCCATATGCTGGAGGTGGTTCAAACCCAGCCCCGGCCAAAAACTGCAAAAAAATGCAAAATAGCTGAGCGTTGTGGTAGGCATCTGTAGTCCCAGCTACTCAGGAGGCTGGTGCAAGAGAATCACCTAAGCCCAGGAGTTGGAGGTTACTGTGAGCTGTGTGACGTCACGGCACTCTACTGAGGGCGGTAAAATGAGACTCTGTCTCTACAAAAAAAAAAAAAAAAAGATCTACCTCATCAGTGGTAGTGGTTAGTATGAAGTGAATAGTTGGGATGATTATATTAGACAGTGTTAAACTTATGTGATAAGGATGCTGACAGGATGGCAAACAAGGCTGAGGAAGAGACACTCAAGAACTCCTTGGAGTTTCAAGGCCCAGACAGCTTCTCCTAAGGAAACAAGAGAAGGTGGGCAGATTAGTCACAGAGTCCTAGCGTGACATTTGAAGGCAAACCGGGAGGCTTTCCTAGGTCAGGAGGTTGCCTTCCAGATCCCCCATCATTGACTGACAAGTCTGGAAGAGGGTGGAGAATTCTGAGTTTAACATCTTGTGCACTTAGAATGGATGATTCTGGCATCTACAGTGTGCCATGTTGAGTGCAGAAAGAGGAAGGCAGGTTTATGGGAAACAGGTTGATTTAGAGATTAAGATAGTTTACTTCTGACTGTGATAAATGTTATACAGAAATTGAAAGTAACAAGACAGAGAGGGACAAGATACAGAACATGGGAAAATCAGGGGACAATTGGGTAGAATCTCCCAAAGACAAAAAGGATCCAGCCATGGAAAGGGTGGAGAGAGCCAGGAGTGGTGGCACAAACCTATTGTCATAGCCACTTAGGACTCTAAGGTGGGAGGATCATATGAGCCTAGGAGTTCAAGGCCAGCCCCCCGGGGCAACATAGCCAGACCCCATCTCTTAAAAAAAAAAAAAAAAGTGGAAAAAAGAACATTCTAGGCTAGGAGTACAGCAAGTGCAAAGGTCCTGTGGTGGAGATGAGATTCAGGTGTTGGAGTTGAGTCAAGGGGTTGAATGAGGGACAGGAGAGATCTCAAGGACTGAGTGGAAGAGTTTAGATTTTATTTTAGGTGTGAAAACCCTCTGGAAGATTTTAGGACAGGAGGGACATTATCCCCAAGCATAGATCAGTGATCAGTCAGGATTTGGAAGTGTGTCCAAGGTCAGTGGACAGCCGAAAACAGCAGGTTGTGTATCTTTTTTTTTTTTTTTGCAGTTTTTGGCTGGGGCCAGGTTTGAACCCACCTCCTCTGGCACATGGGGCCAATGCCCTGTTCCTTTGAGCCAGAGGCGCTGCTCAAGGTTGTGTATCTTTCAATCCTAATTCCCCGTCCCTTTTCTCTAGCATACTGGTCTTTCCCTTCTCAGCTCCACTGAAGTCAAGTTCATACTCATTAACAGTTCTACATATGCGGCCAGATCCTCAGCCTAATCTAGGCGGCTGAGTAAATGACAGGGTGGGTGTGCAGATGCCGGAGGGGAAGATAAGGCATGTAGTGAAACAAGTCTTCTGATGGAGCCCCTAACTTTCTACTCAAGGGGCCTGTGAAGCCTCCCTAGCATGTTCCACCTGCCATGTGTATGTGAGCGAGGACCACCTGGACCTTCTGCCGCCTCCTGAGGAGAGGTGAGTCCCTCTCAGCTGCAGCTTTGGCCACCAAGCCTCTGGGTTCCAGGAGTCCAGAGATGTCCCTGGGCAGCAGGGAAGGGCGCCCCTTCTCCCACCTGCAGTTGGTGGAAAGGGAGCTGCCCTTAGGACCTCTGTTCCCACCCCCAGGCCATCCATCTCCCTGCCAGCTAAGCACCCCACTGTCTTGTTAACCACTGCCCTGTTACCCCAGGGAAGATGACATGCTGGACATGGCCCCCCTCCTGCAGGAGAACTCCCGGCTGGGCTGCCAGATCATGCTGACACCGGAGCTGGAAGGGGCAGAATTTACCCTGCCCAAGATCACCAGGAACTTCTACGTGGATGGCCATGTCCCCAAGCCCCACTGACAAGGGCAGCTATATGGTCCCGTGCTGCCGTGGTGCTGGGGGCTGGACTGAAGGATTAGCCAAGCTGCCAGGCCCAGCCCAGAGCATTGGAAGGCTGGAGAGAGATGCAGGAAGCCTTCGAAAAGGCCAAAGCCCCTGCTTGGGAGAGATCTCATCGCCATGCCAAGCTCTGGTGGGGCTAGGGCTCCTGCTGTGGTGGCTCCCCCAAACCCCTGAGAAACGGGGCACTAGCAGGGGCAGACTTGAATTGGAGCTGCAATAAAACTGTCTCATAGACCTGCAGTATGTCGAGTGTCCTTGGGGGGCAGATGCAACTGCATATGCTGACCTGCCCCTTCCGGGTGACCAATAATGGGGCCTCCTGCAGAGGAAGCCACGGATCCCCAATTTTGAGGGTAAAGGCTGGTGTGTGAGGCCCCGCCCCTGCAGCTGCGGAGGGATTTGGAGAGATGGAGGCCCCAGCGGGCTGTATGGGTGACCTGAAGAAAGGAGGCGTTGAAGTTGATCATTAGTTGATTCCTGCTGCCCGCCCCACTCAGGTGGGGCTTATTGCGCCCTCAACCAGGTGGGGGCTCATTAGGTGGGCTGGTAGGGGCAGGGCAAGGTGGAATTAGGGAGGGGTCTGGGCTGGGTTGTGATGGAGCTGCTGGCGCCACCCTGTCTGGACCGAGAGTCACGGGCAGCATCCTCCGCCCAGCGGAAGCTGAGGACCCCAGGATGCCGTATGTTCCGTGGGAGGTGCGTAAGGCCAGGACCCTTCCCCCACCAGCACACACACTCCTTCAGACGCTGCACGTGGCGCAGTGGTCCAGGGGTCATGACCTCTGGTTCCTGGGCTTATCCAGGGTCCACAGTGTTAGTTACTGGTACTTAACAAAGAAGAGGCTCTGGTCTCTCGGGCCCTTGGGGTCATCTAGGGTTCAGAGGCCATGCAATTGCATGCCTCTGAGGCCGTTGTAGACACCACCCAGGGGTTATCCAGGGGTTATGGAGAGTAAATAATAATGATAAAAATCATTATCATCAAGGGTCCTAGGGTGGTCCTTGCCTGGGTGGGTTACTGGGTGGATGAAATGGTTAACTGATGAGAACAGTGCCCTGCACTCACGCAGTGGGTATGTTGTGTTTGCAATCACTTTGCAATTTTTAAACTTCAACCCAGCGTTACGAGTGATTCTGAGCCCCAGATAGCCACATAACCTCCCTGAGAGCACACGGTGAAGACACAGGTTGGAACCCCCAAGCCCAGGAGTTACCCAGGGATTTGGGTGACCCCACCGCCCTTTAACCCCAGGTCCCTTTGACCTACATGCCATGACTCAGTCACTTCTCTGTGCTTCCTCCAAGGGACAGCAGAGGAGTTGGCCCAGCCCCCTCACCAGGACACCCAGGCCCTAGGCCCCTGCTGGGAGTCAATTTCGGGGGGAACTTTGGGCCCCTGGTCTCTGGACAGGGATTCCCAGAGTATGCAGGCCCAGACAAGCCAGAAGCAACACAGCCTGGAGACCTCAGGGACTCCCCTGGCCCCACCCCGGAGAAGACCCCGGAAGCAGCCAAACCCCTGCCAGGGCTCTGAGAAAGTGGACTCCGGGTTTGAGGGAGTGACGCTGAAGTTTCAGATAAAGCCAGATTCCAGCCTGCAGATCACCCCCACGTACAGGTAGGGGCTGGCCAAAGCCAGGTTGCCCTTTCTACAAGTAACAAGGAGAATGAACACAGGTGGTGGGCAGAATGCCTGGGGACAGGTGCTCCCAGGCATCAGCTCATGGGCTCCCACACTAGCCCTACATTACAGATGGCCCAGTCTCATGGATTGAGACCTCAGGCTGGTGACAGATCACCAGTCCTGCCACCACTGAGGTGTCACCTTCCAGTGTGAGAACTGGTCTCTTCTTTAGGAGTCTGGCCTGACCCTACCAAGGGCTGCTGTTATCTTTTCCCAGTAATGATAAAAGTAATGACAACAATAGCAGTAAGCAGTAACAGGCAGCATTTGATGTGTACAGGCTCACTGAAGCCTTGGGAAGCCCATTTTATAGGAAACTAAGGCAGAGAGAGGGAAATAACTTGCCCAGGGTCACACAGCAAGTACATGGAGAACTAGGATTTTTGGTTTGGGTTTTTTGTTTTTTTGAGGAAGAATCTCGCTGTGGTGCTCAGGCTGGGCTCAAATTCCAGCATTCCTCCTCCTCTTAGCCTCCCAAAGTGTCGGATAACAGGTCAAGAATTGAGATTCGAACCTGGCAGGCTCGTCTCAGGCTTACCTGTTAAAATAATATCAATTATTATTATTGTAATGAATGAGGGGCAAAGTCAGGCCTTTCAGACATCAGATTCTTCCTTGGGAGGTAGGTGCCTGATTTCTTGATAGTAGGTCTTCATTTGGGGGGGGTTGTCAAGGACAAGATACAGATCCCTAATGCTAATTATTTGTCTAATGCTTCCAGCTTGGCCTGTAGCATCCGTTCTCACAGACCCCCTGCATGCCCTACCGGGGTCCCAGAGGCCCACCTGGAAGGTACCGAGGCCCTGGGTGAGTCACGAAGACTTGTCATCTATAAATATTTAGGGGGGCTGATTTTCTGTCTTGCTTACCTTCTTGCCTGCCTCCCTTCCCCATCCACTTCCCCATTTAGACCTGTCCACACAAGGAGTCACAGTCCCACCCTTCACTTGGGCTGAGTCACCCCCACCCCCAGCTTCCTTCTCTGAGAAGCTTTGCCATCTGTTCCCTTTCCTGGCTTCTACTCTATCTTAGATCTGGCAACAGCCAGGGGTGGCCCAGAGCCAGGTAGGGCCTTCATACAGACCCCTTGCAAAATACCTCCCAAAATGGCAGGCCTCCTGGACTCACATTTGACCTCTAACCCCTGTTCTTCAATGCCTGACCTTTCAGGGCCTCGGCGCTGTGCATCTTGCCGGACCCACAGGACTCCCCTCTGGAGAGATGCTGAAGATGGGACACCTCTCTGCAATGCCTGTGGTATCAGGTGCTCAGAATGGACAAGGGAATTGGGGTGGGAGTCCCCAAGTCAGTCCATGCTAAGCTGGCATGAGGTGTATTGGGAAAGCAAAACACTCACCTCTTGGGGAAAGTGGTTTCTTTGCAGCAGTTTTCTGGGCCTCTGCTGCATCCTGAAGAGTGGTTTCTTGTACCCCCTCACCTCAGGTACAAGAAATATGGCATTCGCTGCTCCAACTGCTGGTTGGTGCCCAGGAAAAGTGTTCAACCCAGGAAGTTATGTGGTAGATGTGGAGTGGCCCTGGGCCCTCACCAAAGCCCAGTTCATGAAGGTTAAGTCCTTCACCCAGCTGAGCCAGTTCTGCCTCAGTTTCACCAGAGGGAGAATGGACAGAAGGTCTTCTAGGAGGAGTGACAGCCTGCCCCATGTGTGCCATGTCCGCATTCAAGGATCCTGGGGGGAAGACCCAGGCTGCAGGCCTCAGAGCCTATCTCAGTGGATCATCCATCCCCTACCTGATTCCTTCTCCAGACAGGTTGGGCTGAACCTCCTAGGAAACACCCTCAGTAGTGATAAACATATTGTGAATAGCAAGAACAATAAAACAGAGTTACTTAGAAAGAGTGGTGTGATTTGGGGATCCCACCTCTTGTGCCACTCTCCCAGCTTGTGAACTGGGGTGGGTGATTTTTCCTTCCATCCTGAGCCAAAAGCTTCAGAGAGGTGGGCCATTGGCAGGGGGACACACAGCCCTCCAGTGCAAACTTCAAGGGAGGGAGAAGGGAGAGGTCAGAATGGCTGGGATGAAACAAGGACAGGAAAGGTTCCTGCTATGGGCATCAGTTAGCCACAAAGCCAGTGAGACCTGCTTGGTCACATACCCTCATCAGACCCTTTTTGTCTCTCCCAGGTGGCCCTGGAGTCTATCCATCAGATCCCTGAATCATTTGCTCTCACCCTTCCTCCTCTGGAACACCCTCCCTCCACATCTCCCCATGGCTGCCACCTTCTTGTCACTTGGGCATCACCTCTTCAGAGAAACCTTTCTTTCTCTTTTTTTTTTTTTTTTTTTTTTTTTTTTGAGACAGAGCCTCAAGCTGTCACCCTAGATACAGCAACCTCCAATTCCTGGGCTCAAGCGAGTCTCCTGCTTCTGCCTCCCAAGTAGCTGGGACTACAGGCACCTGCCACAACTTCCGGCCATTTTTTTTTTTTTTTTGGTTGCAGCTGTCGTTGTTTGGTGGGTCCGGGCTGGATTCGAACCTGCCAGCTCAGGTGTACGTGGCTGGTGCCTTAGCCACTTGAGCCACAGGCGCTGAGCCCAGAGAAGCCTTTCTTGATGACCCAGACTAAAACAGACATGCTCTCTCACCCTGTGTCAGCTCCTTACTTGCTAGTCTTCTCCCTAATAGCTATTCTTTTGTCTCAGCCTCCCAAGTAGCTGGGACTAGGTGCCTGCCACAATGCCCAGCTATTTTTTGTTGTTGTTTAGCAGGCCCTATCTGGGCTCAAACCCACCAGCCCTCGTGCATGTGGCCAGCACCCTAACCACTGGGCGCTGAGTCTCCTTAGAGCCATTTTTTTTTCTTTCTTTTTTTTTTTTTTTAGAGATAAGATTTTAGCCAGCCTGGTCTCAACCTCCTAATCTCAAGCAATCCTCCCACCTCAGCTTTCTGAGTAGCTGTAACTACAGGCATATGCCACCATGCCTGCCTCGGAACATAACAGAATTTTTCAATTCTTGGTCTGGTCCATCTCCCCCTCTAGAGCATAACTTCTCAGGTTTGAGTTGCCACATCTGTGTTTTTTTTTTTTTTTTTTTTTTTGGTAGAGACAGAGTCTTACTTTATCGCCCTCGGTAGAGGGCTGTGGTGTCACACAGCTCACAGCAACCTCCATCTCCTGGGCTTGGGCAATTCTCTTGCCTCAGCCTCCTGAGTAGCTGGGACTACAAGCGCCCACCACAACGCCCGGCTAGTTTTCTGTTTTCAATTCGGCTGAGGCTGGGCTTGAACCCGCCACCTTCAGCATATGGGGCTGGTGCCCTACTTGATGAGCCCACACATCTGTGTTCTTAATCATGATAGGTTTCTCAAGTGCTCAACATGGAAAAATTGTTGGGCATACACCTTGAATACATGAAGATCTCAAATCATCTATTTATAAAGTCAAGGCTGCTTTTACTTATTTATTCAACATGTTTTGAGCCACTATGTGTGCCAGGCTCCTATGGGGACACTCAGCAGTGAATAGAACAGACATCTCTGTTCCAATGTGGCTGATATTCTAGGAAGACAGTAAAATATTGAGTAAGTTATGATCTCCATCCTGAGCAAGAATGAGATATCATCTCTACAAAAAAATAGAAAAATTATCTGGGCATGATGGCAGGTGCCTGTACTTTCAGCTTCTCAGGAGGCTGAGACAGGAGGCTCACTTAAGCCCAGGAGTTTGATGCTGCAAAGAGTGAGCTATGCTGACACCACTGCACTCTAGCCTGGACAACGGACCAAGACCCTGTCTCTCCCTGCCTCTAAAGAAAATGTTGGGTGGCTTGGGAGGCTACCTTAAACCCCTTAACTATGGGGGTCAGGGAAGGCTTTCCCAAGGAGTGACGTTGCATGGAGGGAGACCCAAGGATTAGGAACTGGCTCTGGGACTATTGGAGATGAAAACATGCCGGACAGAAGGAAGAACGAAAGCAAAGACCCTGTAGCAAGCAGGTTTTTTGTGGGCTTCCAGAAACCTCAAGGAGGCCAGTGGGTATGGAGAAAGATGATTAAGAGGGTGACTGGGGCTGCTTCTTGCTGTGCCCTTTGTACCTGGCACCTGGCACCCAGCCGCCTTGTGCTATTTCCTTATTGTTCATGTTTGCCTATTCAGTGTCTGCATGGGGCAGCCAGTGGCACTCAGCAGTCCAGGCCAGCTTCCTTCTCCCAGGCTCTGTGTTCTTGGCTTTGAGGGAGGAGGCTGCAGGGATGGGGATGAGGCCCAGCTGTTCTGCCTTATGCTATGGGGGATGAGCAGGATGGTGATACGCAGTGGAGGCTGCGGCTGATATCCTGTATTTTTTGTTCTGAATAATGATGTGCCCAGTGGAAAAGCATGTTGGGGTAAACTCAGGCTCTGTGGATGGGCACAGAATGGAGGCAACATTGAGGGTTGGGGTAGGGTGCACCCTCTAGCACGAGAGACATTCTGAGGGCTGACACTCATAACTACAGTCACTGCCTTCCTGGCAAGATCTCAGCACAGGGGTGTGGTGGAAGGGGGCCATCCATCCTGGAAAGGTGGCTTTGGCTTTGTCGTTGCCAAGCTCCCACCTCCAAGAATTAGAAGGATCAGAGGGTAGTGCTGGACAGAAGAGATAAGACACTGGTAGGAGAAGCAAAGGGTATGGTCCACATCCCTGCCCAACGCCCAGAGAGAGAAACAGGACAAGCTCCATTTCATACCACTAAAAGATGACTTGGATTATACTTAACACATAGTATGCTGTCAAAGTTAACAAAAAAAGGATTTTTGAATGCATAGTGAAGTTGAGATTGTCTCACTTGGCAGAAACAGAAGCAGACCCCTCAGAGTCCTTTGTAAAAACTTTATTGGGGAAAAATAATAAAAAAGAATTAAAAAAAAACTTTATTGGGGAATAGGTATAAAATGGGGGTGATGTACCTAGAGTTAAACAAATAAATGAAATAAATAAATAAATAAAGCAATAAATAAACCCCCTGTGAGTGTCTGGGGAATGTCCCCCAGCCTGAAAGGAGAGGGAACTGGGCTCACGTGGAGGTCAGCTGGATGGCAAAGACCTCACACCCTGCAGATGACTCAGCCGTGTCCCCCTCCTCGGGTCCACCTTCTGCACCAGAGGTCCCTCCAGCACCGCCGCCCGTGCCATTGAGACACACAGCCTCACCCGAGCTCTCAGCCTCCTGCACATTGTACTCGCCCTTCTTGCAGGCGGTGGACTGCACATAGAAGGCCAGGCCAGCCCCTGCAGCCAGCAGTGCCGCGCCCCCTGCCGCTCCGCCCACGGCGACCCACAGCCATGGACCTAAGGGGTGGAGATCCTCACGGAGGGTAGCCAAGAGGGTAGCTCCCTCAATCCCCACCACAGCTGTCCCCTCCCTACAGACAAGAAGTCAGTTCTCATGCCCCAAGGAAATCACAATAGGGCCTTGGAAGAAAGGAGAGACCCACTCAATAAGTCCACTCCCAGCACCAGTGCCACCTCACATCTAATTTACACCACATCTCAGCCCCGTGGGCATATAAGCCTGTGACCAGCCAGCCCGTTGGTGACAGGCCACGGGCAATTCCCCCCACCCTCAAATGGATGAGGATCACAATGAAGATCCCAGCCTAGAAGCTCTGGGAAGTGGCAGGAGGAGATCTAGACGTCCCCCCATCATCTTCTGGCCTTGGCAGCCCTCCAATACTTCTTCAGCCCCCCTCCCCACCCCACCCGTAACACAAAGGAGAGTAAGTTCGGTCAAGCCTCCAGTATGCAGAGCCCATCCCTAGTTATTACGTCCCTCCCCACAGCCCAGACAGCTCTGAAGGGTCTCTCCCCTTGAGTTTCAGCTCCCACCCCTCAACAGCAACACACAGTCAAATCCCTTGACTTCTACTCTGGCCCTCTTTGGTCTCGACTATGGGAACTGAGAGGGAGGCAGAGACAAGGTCAGGAGCCCCAAGCCTGGGTCATGCCCTCCTGCAGATCCCTCACCTGGTCCCAGCTGCCACTTACCAGCCACGTGCACTGTGATGCGCCGCGTGTGGCGCCCGTGGGCATTGGTGGCTGCGCACTCATACTCGCCCCCGTGGCTGCCC
This sequence comes from Perodicticus potto, assembly GCA_963574655.1. NCBI lineage: Eukaryota > Metazoa > Chordata > Mammalia > Primates > Lorisidae > Perodicticus > Perodicticus potto. The sequence continues at coordinate 11,151 of CAUYRH010099359.1, forward strand.
ATGGCCCCTGCCACGCTCAGCGTGCTGTTGTTGCTCGACAGGCCGATATTGAGGGCCCCCGGGGGTGCGCGCCAGCTGATCTGTGCTGGAGGCCAAGCCTCCGCCCGGCAGGTCAATGTGAAGTTTCCACCTGGTCTCACACCTCCAGGAGGTGAGGCGGCCAGTTCTGCCACCACCGGCTGGTCTGCAGGGGGACAGGCGGTGAAGGAGTTTTATTTATTTTATGTATTTATGTATTTATTTATTTTTAATTTTTTTTTTTTTGAGACAAGAGTCTCACTGTGTCGCCCTCAGTTAGAGTGCCGTAGCATCACAGCTCACAGCAGCCACAAACTCTTGGGCTTAAGCAATTCTCTTGCCTCAGCCTCCCAAGCAGCTGGGATTACAGGTGCCCGCCACAACACCCGGCCGTCTTTTTGTTGCAGCTGTCATTGTTGATGAGCAGGCCCTGGGCCGGTTTTGAACTCACCAGCCCCAGGTGGATGTGCCTGGTGCCCTAACCACTGAGCTACAGGCTCCAAACCATTTATTTATTTATTTTTGAGACAGAGTCTTACTTTGTCACCCTTGGTAGAGTGCCGCAGTGTCATAGCTCACAGCAACCTCAAACTCTTGGGCTTAAGCGATTCTGTTCCCTCAGCCTCTTGAGCAGCTGGGACTACAGGCGCCCCCCACAGAGGAGGTCTCGCTCTTGCTCAGGCTGGTCTCCAACCTGTGAGCTCAGGGCAATCCACCGGCAGCGGCTTCCCAGAATGTTAAGATTACAGGCGTGAACCACTGCTCCTGGCCATGAAAGGGGTTTTAGCAATGGACCAGTGGTGATCAGGGGCCCTCGTCCAGCCTACTGCAGAGGTCTGAGACTACCTGTCCTCTAACGGGCAGGAGAGGATTCTGCCTCCCATCAGCGCCCTCTGCCCCCACTATGGGCTGCTGTAACAAGTAAAATTCTATTCCCTTCTTCATGGAATGGAAGGAGCTGGAGCCCCAGGCCAGTGTTCTTCTGATCCAGGATTTGGGGCTTAGGGGCTTAGGCCAGGCTTCTTTGTTCCCTAGCGGTCTCCCACAGCTGCAGGTCACTTTTCCAGGAACTGTGACCCTTCCATTCTGTGCTGCCTTCACTCACATTCCACACCCACGGTGATGGTCCGGGAGTCCGTGCCATGAGCATTGGTGGCCACACAGCGATAGGTGCCCGCATCTTCTCGGGACACGTGCTGCCGCTCAGGCCAGGGCACACCCTCCCGGTAGCAGCGCACCCCTGGGTAGGGGTGACCCCGGGCATCACAGGCCAACGTGGTAGCCTCAGCCCCTTCCAGCCACGTCTGGTGACTTGGGCATGTGGACTCATCCATCTGCGGCGGCGCTGCAAAACAGCCATGGGGGCGTCAAGGAGATGCGGGAACCTTGGGGCACCCCTACGCCCCACCCACCTGGGCTCCAGCTCACACTCCGTGCTCACGACAACTGTTTTGACCATGGAACCGTGACGATTGGTAGCATTGCAGATGTAGACACCGGGTGCCAGATCACTAGGGGTGCTGGGGGCTCTGGGATCTGCGAGTGCCAGTGGCAGCAGCACCCCCTCACTGGCTCCTCCAGAGCCGATGCATTCCACATTTGGTTCTGGCTTCCCATCAACCTCACAGGAAAACAGTTGTCCAGATCCTTCCACCCACGTCCAATTGCTGGGACAACTCAGTTCTTCAAAATTGGGGCCATCTGGGGAGTAGGATTGCAGAGGTTCATACAGGGGACAGGAAACCCAGCTGAGGTTGTCCTAACAGACTCTGGGCTGCCCCTACTCACATTCCACTGTAACAACCACATTTTTAACAGCAGAGCCTTGAGGATTGGTGGCTTCACAGCGGTAGGTGCCCGCGTGCTCCCGGGCCACACGCAGCAGCCCCTCAGCGACCACCCCAGCCTCCTCAGAACGCACACAGCTCACGTTTGGTGGTGGGACCCCATGCGCCACACAGCTCAATGAGGCCTCTGTTCCCTCCAGCCAGGTAATGCGCTCTGGGCAGCCCACACTGTCCAGCGCTGGTGCGTCTGTAGTGGGGAGTGTGTGTTGTTGGGGGTTTGGGCACCAGTCTAATGTCCCTAGACTCTCTTCATGTCCCAGGGCTGCCACCAAAGCTATGGCTACACAGGGACTCCAATCAAAGGGGGTGTTGTGCTAGTCTCCCCCAGAACTCTCTCAGGGGGCTCTTGAGCCTTAGTGGGTATCTTTTTCTGATTACCATAATGTTCCTAGGGGCTTTCTCCAGTTTGCCCTACAAATTGTTACACTGCCTGGATAGCTCACCTTTGCAAGACTCCACTGAAATGCCACACCTCATCTTATGGACAGGCTAATTCCACACACACCCCGTTCTCCAAGATCCTTTCCCCAACCCCAATGACCAGCTTCTTCCCATTTCCAAAATCCTGCCCAAAGGCACATCTCATACTATAGGCCAGCCATCCCCAAACCCTGAACTAGACAGGGTTTAGTTTCTCTAGATTCTCCCTGCACACCCCCACTCACATTCCACCGTCAGCGTCACGTCTTTAACGGCCTCGCCCTGGACATTGGTTGCCGTGCATCGGTAATTGCCTGCAAGCTCGCGGGTGATAGGACCCAATAGCCCCAACGCCAGCACGGCCCCACCGTCTGGCCGGGCGCAGTGCACAGAGGGCTCTGGGTTTCCGCGGGCCTCGCAGTGCAGCGTCTGCTCTGGGCCCTCGGGCCACGTCCAGCTCCTGGGACAGTCCGAATCATCCAGCCGTGGGGCATCTGCAGGCAGGGGGCGTGAGATACAGAGAGGCTGTAAGGGAACCGTAAGGCATGGCCCTGCCTCGACTACACGGTCAGAGGCCCATGTAGGTCCTTGGAGGTCACGAAGAGGAAGGCGAGGGGTTAATACCAACTCACACAGGACGCGAAGCTCAGCGCTCTGGTTCTTGCTCACGGTCTCCCCGTCCACCTCCAGGGTGGCGTCGCAGAAAAAGCCACGCCTGTCGTCGTCTTCAGTGGCGTTCAGCTGTAGCTGGGCGGGCTGCCCCAGGACCGCTGCTGGAATTCCCTCCAGTGTGACCAGGGCTTGGGCTCCAGCTGCGCAAGTTACTGTCACCGCCTTCCCCTCGGGGACGCTGGGCTCGCTCAGGGTCAGGAGGGGTGGGGGAAAGCCTAGAGGCGGAGCACGGGCTGGAGTCCACCGACCACGCCCCTCCCGCCGGTCAAGGACCTCCCCTTAGTTGCGGCGCCCCGCCTCACAGGATCCGCCTCTCCAGCTCTTTTTCTTTTTGAGTCTGGCCTCCAGCTGCCTCTCTCCCCTCTGGGTCTCTTAGGCCACTTCTGTTCCGGAATTGATGTCCTACCCACCCTTCGCCCCGCGTTCGCATTCTTCTGGCCCCACCCCCGAGCTGCGAATGCGCTCATCCCGAACCCCAAGCTCCTCCCCCCCTGCTCCCTCTTACTGTAAACGGTCAGGTTCTTCCGGGTCTCGCGGCTTTCGCCCCCCAGGGTCACACTACAGACCAGCTGCTTGGCACCCTCCTGCTCTGCGCTGGCTGTGGCTGTGGCAGTGGCTATGAGTGTGTCCCCTTCTGGGGTGACATCGGGACTCAGCCTTCGGTCCCCCAGCGCGAGGTAGACCTTGGCCTCTGAAGCCGGAAACAGACTGTCCAGGGCGCAGCTCACGGGCTTTTCAGAACCTACTTCCAAGAGTCGGGGAGCAGCGAGGCGCGGGGTGTTCGGAGATAAAGCTAGGAGTCAAAGCACCGAGCCTGAACGAACAGCTTATGTACTGAGCACTCAATACGTACTAAGCCCTTTATATGCACTATTTTATGGTATTATAACCCTCAAGGCATAGAGTTAGAAACAAGTCGGTGAGTGTTGAAGTAAGGATTAGAATTCAGACGCATCTGTCTCTAATTTTTTTTTTTTTTTTTTTTTTTTTTTTGCACTTTGGCCGGGGCTGGGTTTGAACCTGCCACCTCCGGCAAACGGGGCCGGCGCCCTACTCCTTTGAGCCACAGGCGCCGCCCTCTGAACTTTTTTTCTTGTCTCTAAACTTCTTAAAAGCTTGCCCGACTCTACTTGGTTCCCATCTCCACTCCACTTACCAAAGGTTCGCAGCTCTCTGGGGGCCGAGCTGTTTTCAAACAGTCCCAGGCCGTGCGGCCGGAGGTCTAGCTCAGCATGGCACGAGAAATTGGCCCTATGATCCTCCCTCCGAGCCAGTACGGTGGCTGTGAGCACTGCGCCCCGCGCTCGGGGTGGCTCTCCCGCAAAGCTGCGGCGGATCAGCTCCTGGGTGCCTCGCAGCAGGGTCAGTGTGAGGCTCCCACGGGGCCCGGCTCCGGGGACTCTACAGCTTAGGGTGAAGTTCTCGCCCACCGGCTGCCACGCAGGCAGCGGCACCAGCTCTACGCGATCCGGCCGCTCTGCAAAGGAGGAACCGCAGCTGTTGGAACGTCGGGGCTTAGGGGTTACTTGGTGTGGAACCCAAGGTAGCCTGTGACAAGACGGGAAGTCTTGGGGATTCAGAGAGTGGGGCCTGAAAGGGAGGACCCAGGACTCAGGGGGCGGGGCCTGGAAAAGAAGAAAAGTAGTGGAGTAGCGCGTGGCCACCCCAGAACTCACGGAAAGTGCGAATGAGCCCACGCGCCAGTAGTGTGCGCCGCGCACAGCGGAAGAAGCAGACCGGTTGGGTCTCTGGTTCGCGGATGTCCACCAGCTGCCGCGCCAACCAGCGCAAACCCCTCTGCGTCCCGTTTCGGCGCAGCGAGGTCTCCAGGCCACCGCGTTCCGGCCGAGGGCAGTTAGTGCTACAATTCAGCCACAGAGAGCCCCCGCGCTCCACGAGCGCCACGCGGGGCTGCAGGTCCGCCCAGAAGGGGTCCTGCGCGACCGCTGCCCAGGGAAATGCGGGCTCAGTTTGGGGAGACAATTCCCTGAGATCTTAGCTCTCTTATGTCGAGTCAAGGGTTCCAGGGACGAGCAGAGGTCACAGCCAGGAAAGAACCCAGGAGTCACGTATCCTGGCCCAGGGCTCAGGTTGGAGGGGGGCGCTGCCAGAGTCTAAATCTTGAGGGTGTCTCTGGCATGTAGCAGCAGAGAGCCCTAGTCTCCAAGGCGCTGATGAAGCGGTAGGAAAGTATGTGGGAAGTAGGGAGACGAGAGGAAAGATGGGGTCTTTGATGCACAGAGCAATGCTGAGAGAAGGGGACCCCCGAGTGGGGGAGGGGGAACAAACCGGTTCTTACGGTCCTGGCAGATTGCCGGGAGAGAAGGAAACTGCGGTTGGGCGATGGCAAAGAGAGATGAAACTGGGTGAAAGATAAGAAAATACCCTAAATTTGGGCGAGAAACATGGAAAGAGGACGAGGAGCTGTGCTCGTGGAAAGAACTGCGGGAACGACAGAGAGACCCGGTAGCCAGGGCTCCGGGTGGAGCGGGAACAGCGCCTCTGAGTCACGGTAGTTGGAGAGATGGAGTCTTTGCGGACCGCGAGTGGAGAAGATGTCAATCCGTGAACCATGGTACACGGTAGAGCGTGAAGAAGTACGAGGGAGAGAGGACATGAGAGCCACGGGGTCTCCAGAGCGCGGGGTTGGGTGCGGAAGAGCGCCCAAGATCTCCAAAGGGGTAGGGGTGAGCAAAGAGTCAGGAAGCTGGATCTCCATGTGTGTTGGGGGGAGGGGACAGGGGAGAAGACCCGGCTAGTGGTGAGGGCAGAAGCGTGAGAGCGTGGCGAGGGCGGAGCCGGGAGGGGCTTAGTGCCACCACCCAGGTCTGGGAACTCCGCCCGCGCCCAGTCCACCCCAAGCCCGCGAGGGCTCTTACCTGAGAGGCCGAGGAGCCCCAGGCCCAGGGCAGCCAAGAGGCCGAGTAGCGCCCGGCGCAGCCCTGGTGAAGGCTCTGGCATCGCCGCCGTGGGGAAAGCGCAGGAGGCGAGGGGAGCGCGAGCGAGGAGCTGGGCTAGAGGACGGCGCGACGCGGCGGGTGGGGTGTGGGGGAGGCAGAGTTGCGCTCTGGGATTGGTTTAACGTTGGTAACTTGGTTTCCAAGGAGGGGGCGGCGGCAGAGGGGGCGGAGGGGGAGCCGGAGGCGAGCGTGCGCTAAGCTCCCGGCCTTGGAGAAGGTAAGCTGGCTGGAGCGAGCGACCCCCAGGGTTTACGTGGAGGCCGGTCTGATCGCCCAGAGCCTTCTGGGGGCGACCACGCTTTCCCGCGTCATCCCGGGCAGCGACTCGAAGATGGGGGATGCTGGTTTGCCCTCCTCAAACCCTGTTCCTAGCCCTGCCTCTGATGCTATGATAATGAGTTGGACCCCGAGCTCCGCCTCCATCGTTACATCTGCTCATCAGACCCCTTAGGGTAGGGATTGATTTGGGGGCTAGGAGAGGTTTGGGAAGCACAGAATGGAAAAGGGACAGTTCTAGCAGAGAGCATGGAGATGCTTTTTTTTTTTTTTGCAGTTTTTGGCCGGGGCCGGGTTTGAACCCGCCACCTCCGGTATATGGGTATATGGGGCCGGCGCCCCACTCCTTTGAGCTACAGGCGCCACCCATGGGGATGCTCTTTTTGACCCCTCAGAGCCACACCCCTAATCCTCCTCCCGCTCCGCCCCAGCACGCGACAGACGCGGGTAGGACGAAAGTGCCTGCGAGTCGGCGACACGGTTGCGTGCGCGCCGCGTTCGTAGGCGGCTAAATCAGATTCTGCTCGGCTCCGGGTCTGTATTTACCCAGCGTGCAGCGGGCACGTGCCCACTGTCACTGTGCGTGTGTGAGCACGAATCGGTCTTCTGCGCGGTGGGCGGGGCCCTGGATAGCGCCGGCTCTGCTAAGCAGCCCCTATGGGCCCGGATTCTGCCTCCATAACAGACCAAAAGATAGATTGTGATGCTTTGAACCCCACATCCGGACACCCAGGCCTTGACACCAGCTGCCTGTTCCCTCCTGGTCGGATGACTACTAGAACATTGCCAGGATGTGAGTCTGTGGCATTCCATGTGGACCACCTGAATACCCCTTCCCTACTGTCACTATATGGACACCTCTTCGACAAATTTGTGTCCCTCTATATGTCCATGTGACCCGTACGTGTGGTCACACCCCTAGTGTTACTGGTGAGCTATGGGGGATGAGTTCTCGCTCCACAGTTGAGTTGATCTACCAGAAGCCCAAGGTCTAACCTGGAGGTGGGATTAGAAAGGGAAACTTAACATCCAATCAGAGTTGCAGCGTGGTAGCGGCAGAGCCAATCAGAAAAGGCCATACCTAGAACCAGGCCTACCCTGTCCCGCCCCCTCACCCCCTCCCCGCGGGTGCTTAGCCTGTCTGCACCACTTCGATAATATCAGCAGGAGAGGTTTTTACTACACCAGCTAGAATTCAGAGGGACTGGTAATTGGGGATTACAGGTGGGTCCTGAGTGAGAAAACAGGTGCCCTCAGGAAGACAAAGAACTTGGAGAAAGTGACTGCAGCGGAGTCAAAAAAGGAGACTACTTTCTCCCAGGATGTGCAGTAATGGAGACTTTTGGCCTGCAATGAAAAGGCTAGCTGAGGAAGGCTTTATTGATCCAGAGTGTTCCTCACATTGTTCCAGATTCCTTTTTTCTTCTGCCCAGTGGCATCGGACGCCCCTTCTAAGCCTGAGACCGTATCACCAGGCACTTGCGCAAGTAGGCAGCCCCCACGATGAGAAGGATCCCCACAAGGGCTGCGAAAGAAGTGGAGGCCAACGTTTTGGATGCAGGGCTCCAAGCTAGGAACAGGAGATGAGAATTAGGAGTGGAGCACATGGAGGCCTGATGACGCGTGGAGCTCAGGCTCCGTCGTCTATCTTTGCGCCTTCCTGGGGTCATAATCCTGTCTCCCCCCTTCCCAAGTCCCTGGGACCACAACAGTGCCTCACCAAGCGTCAGCGTAATGGGTGCAGAGCTGCTGCACACCTCCAGGCCGTCAAGATTCAGGCAAGCGAGGCAGGTCACCGGCTGCCCGAAGTCGCGGAGTCCAGCGGGAAATGCGTGGATCAGCGTCACATTGGCTGGATCCAGACGAGTGAAGCGCTCCAGGCTTTCAGAATAGATGGCCCGGACGCCGCACCTCAGGGTCACCACCAAGAAACCCACAGGGAACACGCGTGTCACGTGACAGCGCAGATTATACTTGCCACCCTCTAAGACCGGAGGCTCCATAGTCACGCTGTGCGGTGCTTCTAAGGCAAGAGGGAGCTGGTGAGTAAGGTCCGCGGGCGCCCCCTAGACCGATTTTCAACCCGCTCCTCCAGACCCTTCCTCTCTCCCCAGCAGGGCCCAACCCGCGTCCCTCACTGTAGGTGGTTATCCTGGCGGTGGCCCCGTGCGTTTTTCCTGAGCAGGTGACGAAGCAGCGCACGTCGGAGCTCCAGGTCCTCACGTCGAGTAGCTGGTAAGATATCCAAGCCGGTCCACTGAGCGTCTCCCCCCGCCGCAGCTGGGTGTATAGAGTGGAATTCTGTGGCAGGGGACAGCTGCTGCTGCAGTTGAACCACACTGAGCCCCCCGGTGGCACCGCCACGGTCTCCGGGCTTATGCGAACCCAGAATGGCGCTGAGGTCCTGGAGGGTGCAGGAGGGTTGTCCCTGAGGCTTTGTTCCCGCTTAGTTGGGCGCTCCAGTACACTCTCGCTTCCCCAGTATGAAGTTGCCAACAAAAGCAACAGCGACGAGGGGAACACAGACCCCATAGCAAAGAGTCCAGACTGAGGGGGCCCACTCCAGAGAGTCAGGGCTGACTCTGGAGATAAGGAGACCTGGGGCACTGCCTCCTCAACCCTGCCCAAGAGAGGAAGGAGGCCCCTAGAGGGCCCCTAAGCCCTGAAAAAGATACTCCTTTCCCTTTTTGAAAATGGGATTCCAGACCCCATTATAAGCCAAATACCGTTGCCTTTTCTGGAGAGGAGGCTTTACTTTTTGCTAGAGTCATAAAAAGCCCCAGATGTGGACCAGAACCTCAGGGTTTGTCCTTGAACCCACATCCTTTTCTTAGGGGAGTGGGAGGATAGGGCTGTGGCACAGCTGCTTAGAAATAACTCTGGCTGGACATGACACCTCCCATGAACTCACACAAGTCTGAGTCTGACATAAAAGCTTTATTAGCACAAAGTGGGGGGCATCTTCCAGAGGTGGGAAGGGTCCATCAAGGCTTTGGCCCCTCTCCCTACTGCTTGGAGGGCCCAGATCATTTCCGGAATTGGAGCTACAGAGTATTCTGTTCCCAGAGTATTCTGTTCACTGAGATGGAAACAGGCAGGACAAGGAGGCACACAGGGGTTGGACCTAGTTTCATGGGACTCTATGGTTTAGTTGTCAAGGAATATACACCCATGTTTGGGCACAGACATTGAGTGTCACTAGCAGAGATGCAAGTGGGTGGGAGGGTGGCTAACAAAGGTCAGTGCCACTGTTGGGGCCGTGGGGGGGAGGTTGTAAGGACTTACTGGTGGTCCCTGAGCATGCAGTTCCTACATTGCTTTGTGCCAGAAAGAAAACTCAGCTTGGCCAATGAAGTGTGAAATTGACTTTTTTTTTTTTGCGCAGTGCACAGCCTATTCAACTGTACCTGGTGACCCTGAATGAGATTAGATTAGGAGCTCCATGAAGGCAGGTACATAGATTCATCTTATTCCCCAAAGTAGCCTATATAAAAGGTAATAAATAGCTGGCAAAATCACAAGTGAATAAATAAGTCATCATCAAGAGTTGAGGACAAGGTCATGTGCAGTGGTTCATGCGTATAATCCCAGCACTTGGGAGGCCAAGGCAGGTGGATTGCCTGACCACACAGGTTAGAGACTAGCCCGAGCCAGAGTGAGACCCCCTTCTCTAAAAATAGCCAGGCGTTATGGTGGGTTCCTGTAGTCCCAGTACTTGGGAGGGTGAGGCAAGAGGATCACTTAACTCAAGAGTTTGAGGTTGCTGTGAGCAATGACACCATGGTGGCAAAGTGAGACTCTGTCTCAAAAAAAAAAAAATAAGAGTTGAGGATAGCAGTAGACAGCAGCACCAGAGTTGGCATCTGTCTGTGTGGGCATTTGTGTTTCCATACTGCACATGTCTGTTTAGGTCCACTTATTCCTTGGGGCTGTGGGGTCTCGGTGTACACAGCAGGCAGTAAGTTTCAGTATTTCTTGACTGTGTGTCCCCATGTTGGGATGTGGCTCTCGTCATTCCCAGTCTGGCCAGGTTAGACTCTGATAGTCCTCACAGTCATATCTTGACTCTTGCCCCCTCCTCTTGGCTCAGTGCTGTGCCTACAGGTCTGGCGTGAGGCCTGAAGGTCTTAGGTGTGCAGATGCTATGACCCCAAATGCTGTCTGTGTCTGACTGAGGCTGCTGTCCTGTCCTCTGGCATGGCATGTGTCCACCACTCTGTTTACCATGTGGGGGCCCAAAGAAGAAGTCCTGTCCTGGGATGGGCTCAGGGTGGTGTGGCTTGTGTGTTCAGCTTCATGGAGGCCTCCTTCTGGGCCTCCTGTAGCTTGTATTTCTTAATCTTCCGCTGGCGATTGTACAAGTAAGCAGCGATGCCCACACTCCCCAAGACGATTATGGCTGTCACCAGAATGATGACCACTGAAGTCTGGTGGTCTGAGTCTGCGGGGAAGACACAAGGGGTGTTAAGGACTGAGCCAGGCTCACTGCCCCTGCTCCACCCAGCCCTACACACTGGCAAACTCACAGTGCACCTTGATGAACACCTCACGAGTAACCTCTCCACGCGTGCTCACAGCCCGACAGATGTAGGTGCCTGTAAGATTACGTGTGATATAACTTAGGTTCCCAAAGGGCAGCAAAACTCCATCCCCTTTACGGGAACAGTTCAGTTGAGGGGATGGGTTCCCCCATGCCTGGCATCTCAGTGTCTGCTGGGAACCTTCTTCCCATGTCCAGTTTCCTGGGCAGTCCGTCTTGTCCAGTCGGGGACCATCTGAAGAAAAGCAACAAGAGAGATTGAGTTCAGGAACCAGGACACCCCTCTCCATCTAGGACTGAACAACTTACAAATAGGAGAAGGGGCTTCCTAGAAATAGGGCTTGAAGGACAAAAGCTTATGGGACTTCAGAGATTGGGCCTCGGAGGACAGGGGTCATTGTCCAGCAGCCCCACTTACACCAGACATGGAGCTCCTGAGTCTGGGTCTTGTTTAGCATCTGCCCATCCACTTTCATGGTAGCATGGCAGGAGAAGGTGCGCCTGTTGTCCTCAGCGCTGGCATTAAGCAAGAATTGGGCCCGCCAGCCTAGTGGCCCAGCTGGAGCCCCACTAAGCGTCACCACAGCTCCAGGGTGGGCCTCGCAACGCACCATCACCACAGTCCCTTCTGAAACCTCTGCTTTGCTCAGAGTCAGGTTGGGCTCAGGGAAGCCTGGGGGCAGAACACACAGTGAGCTCTGCCCCCGCCACCACCACCCCCTGTACTGGCCCTGCCCCATGAAGCCCCACACCCTTCTTACTGTAGATGGTCACCCTTTGGCTAATCCGCCGGCTCTGGTTCCCCAGTATCACAGCACATGTCAGCTGCTGGGAGCCCTCCTCTTCTGCGTTTGCTTTGACAGATGCCTTGGCCAACAGGGACTCGTTCTTGTATGTGATTGTGGGGTTCAGCCTCTGGTCCCCCAGTGCCAGGTGAACCTGGGCCTCTAAGACTGGGAACAACCCATCCAGAGAGCAGTCCACGGTCCCCTCTGTGCCTATCTCCAGGAACCCAGGGGTGACAAGTTTCGGGAGAGTCGATGGCAGGACTAGGAAGAGAGGGTAAGCATGAGCAGATGGGGATGCACAGCCTGCAGCCCTTTCATGGGGGCATTTCACTCCCCACCTGGAACATCCTCTTTCTGGAAGACTCAGCAGTCTGGGTCACCCCATCTTAAGACACAAGCACCTCTTAGCTGGTATCATAGCCTTCTCAAATATTCTGTAGTCATGGGCAGGGCAGCCACCCCATTGCAGAGCACCCCATCCTCTCCCTGCTGGCTCCCCAATGCCTCACCGAAGGTTTGGAGCTGATGGGGGGCCGAGGTGTTCTCGAAAAGTCTCAGCCCTTGGGTTCGCAGATCCAGTTCTGAGCGGCACGAGAAATTGACTTGGTGGTCACTTCTGCCCACCATCAATGTGGCCATGACCTTGGTGGTTTCCCCATCCACCTGCTGCCTGCTCAGCACCTCATCCCCACGGAGCAGCACTGCGGAGAGGTGGTCCCGGGGTGCCCCGCCAGACACTTGGCAGCTCAGGGTGAGCTTCTCACCCACGGGTTGCCAGGAGGGCAGGGGTTCCAGTTCTACCTTGTCGGGGTACCCTGCAAGGAAAGAGAGGGAGGAGTGTCCCTGTGAGCTGGAGTAGACTGCAGGCCTACAGATAGGTCTCACCTGACCCGCCCGGGAACTCCACCACTTCACTTTCTCCCCAAAACACACCCTTCCACCTAAGTCGACAGGAATGTCAACAGCTTTGGGGAGACTAGTAAGAAAGCTCCAGATGTTTGTGAAGAGGACAAAATAAATCATTATTCATGGCAGCAGCTTCTTTCTTTCTTCCTTCCTTTTTTGTGTTTTTGTTTGTTTTTTTTTTTAGAGATATGGTCTCACTCTGCTCTGTGGCCCAGGCTGGAATGCAGTGGCCCAGTCAAAGCTCACTGCAGCTTCAAATCATCCTCCCAACCTTAGCTTCCCAAAGTGCTGGGATTACAAGCCAGAGCCACCTTGCCTCGCCCTGCAGCAATATCTTAAGAGTGAAAAGTGGAAAAGAACTTCAAATAAGTCAAGTCAAGTAAATCCAGTAAATGTCAGCAGCCCAGTCCACTTCACATTGTTTAAAAAAAACAAAACCCCTGGCTCAGCGCCTGTAGCTCAGCAGCTAAGGTGCCAGCCACATACACCACAGCTGGTGGGTTTAAAACCAGCCCGGACCTGCCAAACAACAATGACAACTACAACTAAAAAAAAAGAAAAAAAAGATAGCCAGGCGTTGTGGCGGGCGCCTGTTGTCCCTGCTACTTGGGAGGCTGAGGCAAGAGAATCCCTTAAGCCCAAGAGTTTGAGGTTGCTGTGAGCTATGATGCCATAGCACTCTACTGAGGGCAACATAGTGAAACTCTGTCACACACACACAAAAAAACCTTGGCTCAGCGCCTGTGGCTCAATGGGCTAAGGCGCCAGCCATGTACACCTGAGCTGGAGGGTTCGAATCCAGCCCGGGCCCGCCAAACAACAATGACGGCTGCAACCAAAAAATGGCCGGGCATTGTG
>CAUYRH010099363.1:0-33254 GCA_963574655.1 Perodicticus potto
TCATCCTTAATTATTAGAGAAATGCAAATTAAAACCACCCTGAGATACCATCTAACTCCAGTGAGAATGGCCTATATCACAAAATCTCAAGATTGCAGATGCTGGCGTGGATGTGGGAGGAAAGGAACACTTTTATGATGCTGGTGGGACTACAAACTAATACAACCTTTTTGGAAGGAAGTATGGAGAAAGCTCAAAGAACTCAACCTAGACCTTCCATTTGGTCCTGCAATCCCATTGCTGGGCATCTATCCAGAAGGAAAAAAAAAAACTTTTATTATAAGGACACTTGTACTAGGCTGTTTATCGCAGCCCAATTTACAATTGCTAAAGTGTGGAAACAGCTTAAACGTCCTTCAACCCAAGGGTGGATTGGTAAGCTATGGTATATGTATACCATGGAATATTACTTAGCCATCAAAAATAATGGAGACTTTGCTGCGTTTGTGGTAACTTGGATGGAGGTGGAACATATTATTCTTAGTGAAATATCACAGGAATGGAGAAGCATGAATCTTATGTATTTAACTTTGATTTGAGGACAATTAATGACAATCAATGACACAGTAAGACATGGGGGAAGGAGAGAGCAGACAGAGAAGGAGGGAGAGGGTGAGGGAAAGAAAACAAAAAAAAAAAAAGAAAAGAAAATAGTGACTAACTTTCAAATAAACTGGATTCAAAGTACATTACTTAAATACTAATTTTTTAATGCAACTTGTCAATATGTTGTTTAGGATATTGCATCCTCATCTATAAGTGAAACATGTTTGTAATTTCCCTTTATAACAATATATTTTCTCCAATTTCATTATCAGGTGTATCCAGATCAAGTAGAATGATATTGAAATATTTCTTCTTTTTTTAGTTTATAAGATTTCTGGAATTACTTGTCTTGTAAAATCATTGTGGTTTATGAGTTTATGATAGTTTGAACTTTGTTATTTAATTTAATTCATTGCTTAATTACTGTTTTTCTATGAATGATTACACTGTGATTAATATGTTAGCATAGCAGTATTCCCAGATAGTTTTTTGTTTGATGGGAGGTTGGGCTTTGGGGGGTCAGAGTTAATACTTTGCATGAAATATCTTATTTTTTTAATAGTAAATTGCTTTCTCTTTTGTCTTGTGATTTTTTTTTTGAGGTGAAATTTAAGTTTTTGTGTGAGTAGTACTATTATACCTTTTGAGTGTCTTGCTTGTACTGTATCATAGCATACCTTTGCTTAATTCTTAACAAACTGTTTACTTGTAAAAAAAAAAAAAAAAAAAGAGAGAGAGAATTCAGTCTTATTTCTTTCTGCCTTTCTAGCTATATCCAGAGAGTTGGTCATAGAATGAGTTGGTCAGTAGAGAATACAGACGCAGGTTCTGCTTAGGAGATCCTGGAGAGGACTTACAACCTTTGGTAGCATCACAAATAGCACTCATGCAGCAGGCAAGCTCGGGGATGCTCAGGAGTAAATGCACATCACCATACTTCTTATCCTTTGTTAGAGAAAACATAGTTGGCCTGGGAAGGTAAAGAGGCAGGAGAAGAGTGGGAAGTCAGCTTTTAGGATAATATCACATCCCCAGACATTATGTCGCTCTTTATATTTCCAGATTTTCCTTCATATTTTTCCACACCTCTCTAGTCAGTTTTATACCACCTACCAGCAGCTTATGGCTTCTTTAAGTTTATACATTTTTATCAGACATTGTCTCTCACACTGAAGGGTCATCCAGAGGCAGCTATTTAAATACTTTCCCCAAACAAACAGGCACTCTGCTATGTTGCTAGTTGGAGTACAAAATTATATAACCTCTAGAAAGATCATTGTGGGAATAACTGGCATAACCATACATGCCATGACCCTTTGACCCAACATTTTCACTGGGTGGTTTTCTTGTAGAAAACCTATAGATGGGTGGTGGTTTTTTTTTTAATCCATTCAGCCATTTTATTTATGCCTTTTGGTTGGAGACTTTCGTGCATTTACATTTGGTACATTTACATTCAATGTTATTGTAGTTAGGAAAGGACTTTTAGCTACCATGTTTTTAGTTGATTTCAGATTGTTTTTGCAGTCCTTCCCTCTTGTCTTCCTTTGTGTAAAAGTGATTTTCTATGGCAGTGTGTTTTAATTTTCTTGCTTTTTATTTTTGTGTGTCTGTCATAAGTTTTTGATTTGAGGTTACCGTGAGGATTGCAGAAAACATTGTTTAACCAATTATTTTAAACTCAAGACAACTCTGCTTTTAAAAAAATGGCTAGGTGCAGTGGCTCACCTACTGTAATCCTAGCACTCTGGGAGGCCAAGGATAGTGGATTGCCTGAGCTCAGGAGTTCAAGACCAGTCTGAGCAAGAGCAAGACCTCATCTATAAGTAGCCAGACTTTGTGGCATATGCCTGTAATCCCAGGTACTTGGGAGGCTGAGGCAAGAGGTGTGCCTAAGAGTTTTAGGTTGCTGTGAGCTATGATGACATGGCATTCTACTGAGGGAGAAAAACTGAGACTCTATCTATCTAAAAAAAAAAAAAAATTAAATAAACAGAGAAAGATTTAAAAAAAACCTATACTTTAACTTCATTCTCCCCTTTTTGACTTTTTGTTGTTTCTCTTTAAATCTTTTTATATTTCCTATTTCCTAAAAAGTTGTACTTGACTGCACTGGGTCACACGTAGGGCCAGCACAGTCTTGTCCAAGGCCTATGGTGGCTATTGCCTGGATATTGCTGTTTATTGAGGCCCAACAGAGCATATGGTGATTTCTGGCATGACTGGGTCTTTCCCTTCAAGGCAGCAGGTTTCCTTTCGGCCCAGGGTGAATCTAGAAAAACTAGAAATGCTTTTGGGAGATAATACTCAAAAGATCGCTTTGTACTTTATTTTACTGTAGCTAAGCTGGAACCTAAGTTGGAAGACAAATTCCTCTGTACTCTTCCCTTTCCTTCTCCAAGTTGAAGGAGTTTTTCTTCCTAAGTTAAACCACATAGAGTTAGGGGAGGGATGACCTAAGCACTCCCTTGGACACCACAATTGACATCATCATGTCACACGCACCCAAGTGCACTGGCTCTGAGTTCACTGTGGCAGTAGAACTTTTCCAAGGACTATAGTCTTTGTGGCCTGAATGCCTTTCAAATATTTTCTGGAATTCAAGTCATTTTCATCAGCCAATGCTGGAGGTAACCAGAACTCAGGTTCCTGTCATTGATGCAAAGGATTTCCCCACTGGCTGGGGCTTGTCTAAGTGCTCCTTCTGTGGGCACCAATAGAATTTTTCAGTTTGCTGTGTTCCCCCAGGACAGGGTAGCCCTGAGTTCCAATGCAAAGTCCCACAATCACTTTGCTGTCCCTCCTCCACAAATTCTTTCTCCACCCAGTGTTGGTGCAGGGAGTAGGGGTGGTGTGGCATAGGTAATGAAAGACTCCTTTTGTACCCTCTTCAGCACCACTTTCTTTGACATTATGTAAAATTAGGTCCTATGATCACTTACCTGATTTTTGGTTCTTATCAAGGCAGTGCTTTCTTGCATGGATAGTTGTTCAACTTGGTGGTCCCATTGGGGAGGACAATCATTGCAGTGTTCAATTCAGCCATGTTGCTCTGCATCTTTCTGAAAAATAAAAATTTAAAGGACATGTTTTCCATGTTTTTGTAGATAAATATATTATTTTATATTTTATTTCATATTATTACAATCTGCTTTTGCTTTTTTTTCTTTGTTTAGTAGTAACACACAGTATTGACCATTTCCCCATATCCTTTTTGGTATTTGCAAACATGATTTTTAATATCTATAAATAGAGGGATCAAAATTTATGCATAAAATTTACTATAATTAAAGATGTATATCATGTTTAATTTTATACTTTCATATAAAAGTGACACCATGAGGAACTGATGAACATTACTGTGCATAAGTATTAAACCATATTTTAGTTTATTTCGTTAGGTTTTTATGTCTTCACATATATGGCATTCAAGTTTATCAAAAAGCATTTACATTTTAATGCATTTTGGTTTTATATGTAGAAAGCTCATATTTTAACTTATTAAATTCAAAGAATGTTGTATTTCTATAGCAGAAATCCAACAAATTGAGTTGTTGGTACAGATTTCCAGGGTTGAAGTCGTCTGGATACAGCTAACATCCTCCAGTTAAAAAGCAAGGAGGGACATGAATTTCTAGAACCAATAGTGCTGTTTAAAAAAACGTAAAGAAGGGTGGTGCCTGTGGCTCATCGAGTAGGGCACCGACCCCATATACCGAAGGTGGTGGGTTCAAACCCGGCCTCAGCCAAACTGCAAAACAGAAAAATAGCCGGGCGTTGTGGCGGGCACCTGTAGTCCCGGCAACTCGAGAGGCTGAGGCCAGAGAATCACCTAAAGCCCAGGAGTTGGAGGTTGCTGTGAGCTGTGTGATGCCACGGCACTCTACCGAGGGCAATAAAGTGAGACTCTGTCTCTACAAAAAAAAAAAAAAAGTAAAGAATTATGAAAAACAAAAAATAAAATTGATGTTTGAAACCCCACGTATACCATACAAACGGAAGGCATCTGAGCACTCTATTTTCCATCTCTACTCCACAGCACTTCTCAAACATCTACACTTCATTATGTTTTCCTCTCAGAAGCATCTTACTGAGAGGCCAGTCGTGCATTGGTGTTTCCCAATGCCACACACCTCCTCATGCACCACTTTCCCTGGAAACTCATTACTGTCCAAGGTTTTCAAAATCCTAAGCTCTCTTTTCAGTACATTGAAGCTCTGTGGCCTGACCACAGTGCATTTCTCATTAGTTGATTGATAAATTATTTGTTAGCTGTTTTCTAATTGAGAAGGTCTGCTCTTTTTGCCTTAAGAAATCACTTAGGAGACAAATAGCAACATGCAATAATTAGAATTGATTGAATCTAATTAACTTGGATGTTCATGAAATGGTGCCTCCAGTGTGTTATGTTTCTCTTAATTTTTGGCATTCGGAGCAGTTGCCTTGGCTCACCTCCCTACCATTCCATACACCACTGCCATCGCTGTTGTTTCTCTGAAAGCCTTTTAATTTGCTGTGGGTGGAGCTGGACTGAAGAGTTCATTTTAGTTTCCAAGGGAACCATCTCACTATGTCAACAATAAAAGAATCATCACATTTGATTGCCTGTTTTCTTTTGCCTTATTGAGAGCCGCTGAAATGTCCTTTTGCATCAGAGCACTAGTGTCACTCTTTTCTCCTATTTCTTCTTACACAATCTGAAAGAAATCTTAATTTTTTTTAAAAGAATACACAAAACCAGACTTTATTGAACGTAGCTACCTTTCAGTAGCTGTGATTAGAACAAATCAGCTTAGAGATACCATTACTCAGATAAACAACATGTACAAATATCTCACAGAAAATCTAGAACAACTCAAATTCATTGGACTGAGTTACTAGAATGTCTCTTTGTAAGACAATACCAAATACAGCAAAGAGCCAGACATGAGAAAACCGTGTGCCCTCAAGCCTGGAGCACAGGGATCTCACTGCTGACTCCTCATAAAGAGTCCATGCTAAACACCGGACAGTTTAGTGAATGAGGCCACCAAACAAGTCCCCCCTGCCCCTGGGCATGAACCCTGTAAGAGGGAAGTGCTCTTTGCAGAATCTGCAGACATGCAGGGACCATGGAGTAGCTTAGAGGTGATTACTCTGTAGGTAATCACATAAAACCCCTGGAATCTAAGGGGTTCCTTAGGTAATTCCTTTATCCAAATTCCCACTAACTAAGGAGGTAGAGAAGCAAGACATGGATACTGTTTCCAAACCAATTTTTGGTCTTTGGTAAATAGGGAAAAACATAAAACACTGTGTAACAAGTCATCTTGGACAGAACTAAACACAGCAGGTGAAAGACCACAAAGCCCATTTAGCACTCTTGACAGAAGGAGAAGGGGGGTACAGGATGGGTATGGGAGGGGACACGTGTGTTCTGCTGCTGAGGTCACTGTTAAGACCTGTCCTGCTCCACTCTGCATAGTGCCTCCCCCACCCTTCTTGGACCTGCCCTCTCGTGGCCGAGAGCCCTCACTTCTCTGAGCATAAAACCCCAGGCATAAGCATACTAGGAACAGAAATACCAGATGCAGAGGGTGGGTAGGTGGTCCTCCTTAAAACATAGGTTCTTTCACACCACATCCATTGCAGGTGGGGCAGGGCAAATGGATGCTGAGTTACAGGAGGCGAAAGGAGCAGGGAGAATTCAGCTGGGAGAATGGAAGTTCCCATTGCATAGACACAGCAAGCAGTGCCTGGGGTCACTTGGGTTGGGGGGGCTGAACAGCAAAGCTTTATCTACCTGATGGAGGATTTCATGTGTGTTTCCCGGTTTCTGAATCCCCCCAGAAGAGCCTGCTCCCTGTTTTGGAACTTCACACACAAACAAACAATAAGCCTGAAGGGAAGAATTCTTAGAATCAACCCTGGGCGTCAGGCCTGGAGTTGGTTTTACCATGGACCTCTCCAATTGGCCCACAGCTGGGGTAATAATATTACCACGGCTTGACCTTTTCCTTTTGCTTTTTCCTTGCATGGACTGGGTTCTCTTCTTGGGTGGAGGTCACCTTTTGACTCTTGTGGTTTGAGGATTCTTACATTTATTTGCTGCTTCTTCCTCTTCCACTATCATTTCATCCACTTGCATTACCTTACGTGTTTTGGAAGATTTCAGGGGTGTCTGAATAGCTCGTGCTGTTTGTTTCAGCTAGTTTGTTTATTTCGGTGATATCCAGGTCAGCGGTTGCTGCCTCTTCCAGGGCCTGTTTGTTTCCTCCAAGGGCGAAGTAGTCAAGCCAGTTCATCTCGCGCAGCGCCTTGGGAAGACACAGGATTTCGTTGTTGTAGAGGTAGGTTATCCACCTCCTTGAGGAGGTTCTGACTGTCCGACTCAATTTGCTTGATTCGTATTTCCATTTCACTGTCAAAGCCTTTTAGAAAGGAGGCGAGCTTCTGGCTCCGTAAGGCGTTGGTCTTGGCTGTCAGCTTGCCGCCCTTCCTAGGAGCCAAAGCGCTTCGGCGGAGGCTGAGGTCGCAGAACAAGACCTGAGAAAAACCTCGCTGCGCCAGCGATGGCTAACCGCCACCCAGTTCAAACTCCACAGCCACAGGCTCCTGAAAAGAAATCTTTATTTCTGGTAAAAGATAAAGGAGGACATTTTGATGAGCCAGGGTTCTGAAAGTTCATTGAGATTGATGCCATCAAAATGGCATGCGTTTCATGGCTGAAACAAAAAAACTACCATTTTTATAGAAGTATTTGGCTACATGTCTGGTTTTGACTAGGGTGGAGTGGGTGTGTTTGTATTTTATTCTAATTAATATCTTTGTATATCAGTTGGGAAAATGAAGAGCCTATCCTTGCAAGCAGGATGGAGTCTACGCTTCCCTTGCTTCCTTCCCTAAGATTCTCATCCATTGGCACAAGTGTAACGCTCAGGATGTGTGGAGTAATGCTCTCCACAGGCTGCTGCCAACCCACAGAAAATCTCCTGCACTGTTTCAGAATATCTCACCACATTGCTGTCTGGAAGCATCTAGAGGCGGGTGAGGAGGAGTCCCTGCAGACAGCCCATTCGGCACCCTCCCTCCTTCCCTCTTTGGAGTTATAAGCAATACAGTCCCAAGAAAACAAGGAGGAGAGGAAGGAAGGCCCTTTGAAGAGAAATGACAGGCCCAAGGTCCACACCATGAAAGTCTGAGGTGAGAGAGAAATTGCTCTGTTTATCCATTCCCATCTTCAATCATTTACATAGAAAATAAGAAGTTAAAATGAGCACTGGGGGGTGGGGGGCAATTATAATTCGGGGAAAATGGAAATGATATCTCCAAATGGCCAAGCTAAATAGAGGACAGATAGAAGGTGTGGTCTGCAATGGAAAAAGCCATTCCTGCTCTTGATGCTTCAGTTTCCATCTTGCAGAGGAAAAGTGGTCCGGTCTCCCTATAGTTTTGTACCACTTGGGCCACCTTTTTCTCTCTGGGTCACTGGCTAGTTTTTCAATTGCAATCATTTCTCAAATTATGGTCATTCATTACCTGCATCGGTATTATCTAAGCAAAGCTCTTAAAATATTTTCAGTGATATGTGTAGAAGCATATCCCCCAAAGGAATTAATAACTCTCCCACAAAATGCTAAGAATTCCTTCCTATTGGGATACTCAATTTGAGATCAGGTATAGTGGCAAGTTGCCCCCAAATAAATGTCCTGAAAAACCTCCCCACTCATTTTTATTCCTTTCTTTTTCTCCCCTTCAAGACTTCCCTACAACGTGGACTTTTTGTTGAATTTATTCAGACATCAACATCTGAATTACTAAATCTATTTGGTCTGTAAGCAATCAAAATGACCCCCTAAGCATATTAACCCCTTCTTTTCTAAAGTAAATGATTACTTCAAGCCAGGAAACCAAAGGTTAATTTTGCCCTCTGCCCACATTGCAAAAACAAATCAGTGTTGCTGCAGTCACTCCGCTTCTCCAAAAACCAAAGTGCTTTCTGAGAAACTCTCATCACTTTGAAGAGTGAGCGATTAGAACACTCATGATTAGAGAAATCAGATTAATTGGTCCAGAGTGTGATGTGAAAGTATGTTCTTTAATGAAGATGGCTGTGCGGAGTGGATGCACACGATTGTACAGCCAGAGAGGTTTAGAGGATTGTGTTTCCCAAAGCATGCTTAGAGAACTGCATGATGGCAGTGTGCCTGGGGAACTGGTAAAAATGTCAATTCCCTGGACCCATCCAGCCCTTTAGAATCAGAATCATCAGTAACAGGGTCACAGAGTCAGCAGTTAGAGCAAACACCCAGGAGACTGGTTTCTGTGAAACATTCTAAATTTGATAGTTTTGAGGGTAACATTTCTCTTGAGCCATCTTTGTATAAGGATAGAGATTATGGAATAGAGAAGGCGATGCTATTGAGCCAAGAGCCTAGCGAACTGCTGATAAATATCAATATAAGATCCTGTCTCTACTCATGGAGAATTTATAATACTGCCCAGATGTTTATTTCAAAAAGTTAAGAATTAGAAAGCAACTACATAATCATAAAAATTATGTTTTGAACACAATTGGAAAGCATATCACACTACTGCATTTCATGGGCATCTTAAAAATTCACTCGCTATCCTCTACTTGAGACAACTCAATGAATTTCTCTTCTTTGCAATCAAGAGTCTAACTTAGATGTGAAATAATAAATCTCAAAATTATATAGCATTTCAGATTCCATCTCTGAGGCTCACCTATTGATGAAAGATATTAAGAAGTGAATTAGTCCTAACGGTGGTCTGTAAACATGTTTCAGGAGAGGCAGGAACTCCACAAATTATGGTTTACTGCTCTCAGAAGGAGACCAGTGAATCCATTCCCAACTTGGTCAGTCTCAAGAGAAATATAGCCTTTATGATTTTTATTTTTTCTTTTATCGGCCTCTGAAATTGTAAGTGCCCAGAGCTCAGGCTCAGATGTTTTTCAGATGGCCAGTTTTCAGACGAATGTGTTTCTATGGACTTTGGGAATAGAGACCTACCAATAAATAATGTAATTATAGGCAGAGTAGTGATTTCCCCCTCCCCCAACATGTCCTAATTCCCAGAAACCATGAATGTATTATTTTAAATGGCAAAAGGTAATTAAAGTAGCAGGTGGAATTCAGGTAGCTTATCTGCTGCCCTAAGGAAAGCAGGATTATACTGAATTATCCAGGAGGGCCCAATGTGATCAGAAAACTCCATAAGAGAGGAGAAGGAGGGCAACGAGACAGTGTCAGTGAAGCCATATAAGAACTTGACCTGCCATTCTGGCTTTGAAAATGAAAGGAGGCTATGAACCATGGGATGCGGCCAACTTCAAGAAGCTGGAAAAGGCAAGGAAACAAATTCTTCACTAGAGCCCTCCCAATACCTTTTCACCCAAGTGACCCATTCAGACTCTGAGCTGCAGAATTGTAACATAATAAATTTGTGCTGTGTGAGTCACCAAGCCCGTGGTGATGTAAACACATTGTAACAGCATCAATGCCTATTTTCCACATGAGAAAACATTGGCTCAGAGAAGTCATAATTCTCCCATTATCACCTAAAGAGGAAGTGGAATAGATGCAATTTAAAACCAGGTCGGTTTGATTCTCTTTCCTCCTCTTTCCACAGCAGCATATCGGTTTACAGCTAACCGAGTGACGGATATGGTAGTGAAGTTTTATCTTTACTATAGGGACTGGTGCAACATGTACACTTGTTTAACAGAATTTTTAAATAGACTGTATTAGAGAGCAGTTTTAGGTTTTTTTAGAGCAGTTTTAGGTTTCTAGAAAAATGAGTGGAAAATACAGGTAGTTGCAATGTGCCTTTCTTCTGCCTCCCCCAACCTGTTCCCACAGTTTCTCCCACTTATGAGCATCTTGCATTAGTGTAGCACATTTGTTGGGGTGAAACAATATGGACATAGTAGTATTAACAAAAGCCCACAGGTAACATGGCTCATGCCTCATCTTGTATAGTTCTATGAGTTTTGACAAATGTACAATGCCCTATATCCGCCACCATCATGTCATACAGCACAGCCTCACCCTACCCTGAAATTGCCTTGTGCCTCGCCTCTTCATCTCTTAGCCTGGGCACCTGGCAACCACTACACTTTTCACTGTCTCTATTGTTTTGCCTTTTCTATAAGGTAATATATTTGGAATCATAGTATGTAGAATTTTCAGGCTGGCTTCCTTCACTTAGCAATATGTTCTTCAGGTTCCTTATGTCTATTCCTGGCTTGGTAGCTCATTTCCCTTTCTCTCTGAATTACAGTGCACTCTATGAATGTACTACAGATGGTTTATTCATTCACGTATTAGTTACTACAAATTTTTGGTAATTAAGCATAAAGCTGCTAAAAACCATTGTGTGCAGGTTCTTATACAGATGTAAGTTTTCAATTTATTTGGATAATGCCAAGGAACATGATTGCTGACAGTAAGCCTATGTTTAGCTTTATAAAAAAACTGCCAAACATTTTCCCAAGTGGCGAGGCCATGTTAGCTTCCCACCAGCAATAAATGAGTGGGCCTGTACTCCATATCCTCACCGGTATTTGATGTTGGAATTGGAGCCATTCTAATTGATGTTTAGGGGTATCTCATCGTCCATTTAATTTTCAATTTCCTAATGGCATATGAAGTTGAATATCGTTTCATATTCTTTTCCCTTCATACCGTGGGCCATCTACACATCTTCTTTGATGAGGTACCTGTTCAAATCTTTTGCCTATTTTGTAATTGAATGGTTTTCTTCCTGAGTTTTAGGCATTCTTTGTATAATTTGGATAACCACCCTTTATCAAATGTCTTTTCCAGATATTTTCTCCCAATATGTGATTTATCTTTTCATTTTCATAACCGTGCCCTCCACGGAGGTCTTTAATTATAACAAAGTCCTATTTGTCAGTTGTTTTCTTTTATGGATTGGGCTTTTGTAGTTAAATCTAAACATCATCACCATACCCAAGACTGACTAGATTTTCTTTTATGTTATCTTCTAGAAGTGTTATAGCTTGCATAATGTCCTTAGCAGCAGGACTTGAGAATACCTTTTCTGTATTGATAAAATACTGTTATTTATTTTTAGGTGACTATTTTTTCTATATATGTCACTTATGTATTGTAGAAAGCAATTGATTCTTCTTGGTGCTGGTCTCTAAGGGGACCTTCAACTATTTCTTTCATCTTTGTCCTATATCCAGAAAGAAATGGGATATGATTGTTTTAGGAAAAAGATAATTGTCCATTAAGTGATTGCGTTACAACCTAAGTTAAAAATTAAGACTTCAAATGTGTGGTGTGTCAGTTGGACTTCTTTTTCTCCAATACTAAGATACTTTCTCTTCTACATTCACCAAAGCAGACTAAATGGAGATCCTCGTCATTTGGGACACACGCTTCCACACTACTCAGGTATTCAGACAAACCCTTCTACTCTCTTGACCCTTTACTACTTCTTTAAGACCATCTAAGACTGGTAATACCAGAGACTTTGCTTAGAGTTCAATAAGTGAAGTAGGGCTCTCTGCTACCTTACTTAGAAGAATTGAGGCCACTCAAAACCAGATAAAACATTTCTCTACAAAAACTAGTGCAACTCTCTTGAGCTCTCCACTGGCATTTAGAAGTAGGGCCCCTGCTTGCAATAAAATATTACATGTTTCTTGCTTTTTTTTCACCTTGACATGAGACACTAGCTGAAAGTATGATTCAACAACCTCTAGGGTACTTGGACAAATCCCATAATACTTTTTATAGGACATATCAATATGCCTAACTGCTAACATATTCATAGATCTTCATTTTGATACAACTTAAACATGAAATTAAAACTTTTCCGGTTTGGTCCACATTAATTGGATACTCCATACTCTTTTGGTTTACAAACCAATGTACACAATTATGATTTAATAAAATTATTTTAAAAAAATCCAAATAGATATTTGTATTCGTCTAGATAAAGTAGATTATTAGTTGCTATATATAGTCAATAGATAAATTATATTCATGGTGATTTTTCACATTTAAAAGAATAGTGTAGGGCAGTACTTGTGGCTCAAAGGAGTAGGGTCGTGGCCCCATATACCAGAGGTGGCAGGTTCAAACCCAGCCCCAGCCAAAATTTGCAAAAAAAAAAAAGTTATAAAAGAATAGTGTATAATTTTGACTTTAAAACACCCAGGGTAAGAGGGAGAGAGATGGAGGATCATGGTGTATGGCATAACTCTTGGAGGCAAGGTCACAATCATAACAGGGACGTTACCTAGCAAATGTAATCAGTGTAACCTAATTCTTTGTGCCCTCAATGAGTCCCAAACAATAAAAATGAATAAATTCAAAGATAAAAACATGTTTATTAAAAATAAAACACTTCAGGCTGTATACAGATTCTCTTTTGTTTACTCATTCAGTCCTCAAACCTTTCCTAAACTGTTGTTATACATTAGGAAATATACTAAGTGGTGGGAAAACATACTTGAATGAGGTACTTCCCTTTTCCAGTAGAATTTACAGCCTATAAAGAAGACGAAACTTTAGTGTGATGCCAAAGGCCTGCTACTGTGTCTTCAATACGTAAAATGTGTACCTGCATTGCCACACATGGTCCAGTTAATATGCAACTTGAGAAAGGTTTAACCAAACACACTTAACATGGCTTATAGTCTCCCCTAGTTTCAAAAATAAATCTTTTCAGAAATACAGGCTACCAATTCTCTGTTTGCATACTTGTGTGGCCAGCTATGTACTATTGGGTCATTTTTTGAGATTGGTGCTATTATTGAAGGGCTGTGGTCAACTGGAATTTGGATTTGGTAGAAAGGGTGAATTTCATGATAAAAGTTGTAACTTCCCTGCACATAGAAAAAAAATTGGGCATTGATGAAATCAGGAAGAGATCATGAATATGAGTGAGATAAAGGGCCAATGAATAGATGCCTCACTTGAGAAGTTTTTAAACCAGTGATGTTCAACCCTGGTTGTGACACTCTGAGTGATGTGAGAGGATCTTAAATGTGCTGCAAAAACTTTTTAAGATCATTAATCTATGTTTGTAGAATATAAATGTCTTCATATAGTGATTAAAAGGCCAGGAAGGCTATGTTAAATAGTTCAATGAAAATATTTCAGATTGTGTATGAAGTCAGCACATTGTGCCCCATGATTGCATCAATGTACACAATTATGATTTAATAAAAATTAAAAAAAAGAATATTAAAGCACAATAAGTATATTCTTCTTTTTAAATCTTCTTTTAATCAACATAATTGAAGTGTGCCACCAAAGTTTAACTATAGGTTTAAGAGTGCTATGAGATTTTTAAAAAGTTGAAGAACACTGTACTAAACCCTTGTAGCATTTATTTAATAGTGGGTTTTTCCCCAGTTAACACAAGCCTGACTTTTTCTAGTATACAACATAAATAGCTAAAAATAGAAAGGATTCTACATCTTTCATGTGCCAATAATTTAGAAAGTTCATGATGGAACTAAAAGTGATGAGGAGGACTTAATCTTTGCAGACATAAATGTAATCTTTTTATTGCTATTTTGGATTAATAAGAGGGTATTAGACAATTAGGGACATTGTTTGCGTTTGCTAGGTAGAGTCCAAGTTGTAGTGTGCTTCTCCCCGGGGTGGCACCATATACCCCTACACTGTGCCTATTAGGTCTGAGAGCACATCAATCTTCCTCCTTCCTCCCAGCTCTCCTCCACTTGAGTTCATGTTTTTCTCTCGTGTGGTGTGTATTTGTTTGTCTGTTAGTTTCATATTAGCATGGAGTACATTGGATACTTGCTTTTCCATTCTTGTGATTCATTATTATGTAGGATATTCTCCAACTCTATCCAGGTTGGTACAAAAGATGCAAAGTCTACATCATTTTTGTGGCTGAATAGTATTCCATGGTATACATATGCCACAGTTTATTAATCCATTCATGGGTTGATGGCCATTTGGGTTGTTTCCACATCTTGGTGATTATGAACTGAGCTGCTATAAACATTCAAGTGCAAATGTCCCTATGATAAAATTTTTTTCTTCTCGGTAGATGCCTAGTAATGGGATTGTGGGATCAAATGGAAAGTCCACCTTGCATTCTTTGAGGATTTTCCACATTTCTTTCCAGAGAGGCTATTAGTGTGCAGTCCTACCAACAGTGTGTAAGTACCTTTTTTCCATATTCATACCAGCATCTGCAGCTTGGGTACTTTGTGATGTGAGCCATTCTCACTGGGGTTAGGTGATATTTCAGTGTGGTTTCGATTTGCATTTCTCAGATGATTAGTGATGATGAGCATTTTTTCTTATGTTGGCCATTCATCTGTCTTCTTGGGAGAAGGTTCTGTTCATATCTCTTGTCCAGTGATAAATGGGATTGTTTACTCTTTTTTTGTTGATTAGTCTGAGCTCCCTGTAGACTCTGGTTATCAATCCTTTTTCAGATTCATGGCATACAAATCTTTTCCCATTCTGAAGCTTTTCTGTTTGCTTTAATTATTGAGTCCTTAGCTATGCAGAAGATTTTAAGCTTAATTGAGTCCTGTATATTTATTTTTGTTGTTGTTGGCAATTGCTGACGGGGTCTTCATAAAATCTTTCCCCAAGCCGATATCATCAAGAGTTTTTCTGATGCTTTCTTATACAATTTTCATCATTCCATGTCTTAGATTTAAATCTTTTATCCGTCATGAGTCAATTTTTGTAAGTCGTGAGAGATACAAGTCCAATTTCAGTCTTTTACATATAGTTATCCAGTTCTCCCTGCACCTTTTGTTATATGGGGATTCTTTTCCCCAGTATATGTTTTTGTTTGGTTTATCGAAGATCAGATGGTGATATGAGACTGATTTCATCTCTGGGGTTTTCTATTCTGTTCCATACATCTATCTCTATTTTTGTGCCAATACTAGGCTATTTTGATCACTGTGGACTTGTACTATTGGCTGGGAAGAATCAACATTGTTAAAATGTCTATACTACTCAAAGAAATCTATAGATTTAATGCAATCCCTATTAAAATACCAACATCAGACTTTGAGGAATTAAAAAAAAAAGCTATTTGTTTTGTATGGAACCATTAAAAAAACCCCATGTAGCTGAGGCAATTTTTAGCAATAAAAACAAATCTGGAGGCTTCTCTTTACCAGAATTCAGGTTATACAACATATATATTATCTAATTAAGGAAAAGAAAAAGTTAAAACAAGCTCCTTCAATGATGTATTTTTGCTGTAAGAAAAACACAAATAAATTAAAAAGAAAATTTGGAATATGACACTCAAGAATTTGTTATATGGAGTATCTTACATTCTTTGTAACCACAATAGTATAATTAGGATCTATGTCTGCTGTTTGCTTTAAAGAAATCTTTATTCACCTTTGACCAAATATGCACAAGTCAGTTCAACTAACTTAAATCCAAGAGAAAAAGAACATGAAACAGTTTGGCTGGAAGATCCAGGAAAGTGTAGACAATTAGAAGAGCCAAGGAAAAATACTCGCAAATGTTTAAAAATAGGAAAAAACAGCAGTAAATGGAAGAAACATCACACAGGGGAAGAACTATGTGGACACCCAATTCTTCTGCACAGCTGTTCTGGTCTCTTTTCAAAATGTGAGCCAAGAAAATAACTCAGGAAACTATTCTTGACTTTCAGTGGGGAATAACCCTGGCAATTCATGAGGATGTTCGATGCTGATTAACAGTTCTGGGGAATTTCAGATAGGCTAGAACCTGCCTAAAAACTCCAGATGCTAAAATTAACATGTATGTGTCCATATCAGAAGTGTGCTGAATTGTATTTTTA
Source organism: Perodicticus potto (assembly GCA_963574655.1). Classification (NCBI taxonomy): domain Eukaryota; kingdom Metazoa; phylum Chordata; class Mammalia; order Primates; family Lorisidae; genus Perodicticus; species Perodicticus potto. Next base: position 16,369 of record CAUYRH010099363.1, read on the forward strand.
GGTTTATGTATGTAATTCATAATTCTGATTTAAACTGCTCTGTATACCTACTGAATTTTATCTGGAGAGGCACATGAGATATTTATCCCCATTTTTGCTTTTTCATTTTTCCTTTTGATAATTTAAAGAAGAACGTAGTTTATAGGTAGAAAGAGACTCCATTTCTGGAGCTCTTAGTGCTCGCAGATCCCGTCCTATATGGAAGATGTAGTGGAACGTGGGACTCCCACTCCCGTGCAGTGTCTGGGGAAGCAAACAGTATCGTCGTAAAACAGAGTCAGAGCTGAAGCTTTGGCCTTGTTCCTTTTTCTCGGTAGGAATATTTATCTTTTCCTTTCTCCCTAAAGTCAAAGATAACAAGAAAGAAAGCCCCATGATTGGATTGAATGAAAAATTGAGTGTCTTTTGCTTTGTGAAGGTTACCAGGTGAAAATAAACAGCATAACTATCACTTAAGTTCTATTGCCCAAACAAAATGTTCATATTGTGAGATTTTCAAAATCTGCTGTGCAACACCGAAGCTCTTGTATGATAAACTCACTCAGAAAATTATTTCTGTTTTTTAAAACTCGTGTAGTTATCCTCTTACAGCTCTATATTCTCTTTACTTTCCTTCTTTCCTGCTTTCTAAAAAAAAACAGTGACTTTGTTTAATTTTTCCTGGGTTCAAATTCTGGCTCCACCATTTGCTAGCTGTGTATGTTGCTATATCTCTCCCCACATATTTTCTCCATCTGTCTAACAACGATAGTAACACCACCTTGCTGAGTTGCTCTGAGCTTAAATAAGAGTGCACGACTTTTAGCACACAGCCGATCTTCAATAAATACTTGTTATTCATTTCCACTATATTTTAGCTGTGGGTCTTATCAATAGCTTAAATTTCTCCCTGCATAAATCTTTTCAAAGAATGTTTTAACTTCAACTGTCATCCTTTTTACAAAATAAAAGAATATTTGAGTAGGCGGTGACTGTGGCTCAGTGAGTAGGGCACCGACCCCATATACCAAGCTGCCAGTTTTGAACCTGGTCCCAGCCAAACTGCAACAAAAAAATAGCCAGGCATTGTGGCAGGCGCCTGTAGTCCCAGCTACTTGGGAGACTGAGGCAGGAGATTGCCTAAACCGAGGAATTGGAGGTTGCTGTGCGCTGTGTGACACCACGGCACTCTACCAAGGGTGACAAAGTGAGACTCTGTCTCAAAAAAAAAAATAATAAAATAAAAAGAATATGTGAGCTAAATATAATCTGAGAGATTAGCTACACCAAACTTCAGTGGCCTTGAATTCTACATTGGGGTCTTAGTGTACTAATTTAATGTCTCATCCCCACCTCTTAGAGATAAGGAAACAGGTCCAGAAGGATAATGTGACCTGTTCAAGGTCACAAATGTGGTGAGATGGAGGTTTAGGACCAGATCATGTCTCTTAATTTAGGTTTTTTTCTGTATCCCCTGGTGCCTCTCTACAAAAGCATTTCTGATTCAGAAAAGATGAAAAACAATTGAGTCTTAGAAAGTATTCATTTACACAAGTAGAACTTTATACCTATTGAATAGCCACTTCCCATCTCCCTGTCTCCCAGTCCCTGGCAACCACTATTCCACTATCTGGTTCTGGGACTGTGACTATTTTGGACGCCTCATATAAGCGGACTCATGCAGTGCAGTCCTTCTGTGCCTGGCTTATTTCACCCAGCACAATGTCCTTCAAGTTCATCCTTGTTGCCACATAGAGGAGAGTTTTCCTGTTTTCTCAGGGTGAATAATACTTCATTGTATGTATATACCACTTCTTTTATCCATTCATCCTTTGATGGACCTATTGTGAACAATGAGGCAATAATATCTACCTCTTTGGTGAATTTTTCATTATTATTCTTAAGAAATTTTTTGATTTCTTTGTCGCATTTATCTGTATTTTCTGTTATTTCATTGAGCTTCTTTATTATTATTTTGAATTCTTTTTCAAACATTTAATGAATTTCTTTTTCATTAAAACCTATTGGTGAAAAATACTGTTCCTTTCCTTTGGAAATGTAACATTTCCTTGCATTTTTAATTTTCTGATGTCATTAGACTGATATCTGCACATCAGTTATATAAGATGTTTCTTCCAATTTTTTAATTGTCTTTTATAGGGGTAGACTTTTTCCTGAAGATGTGCCAGTGGTGATGGCTGGGTAAGGTACTTTAGCTTGGATGCTGGGGGAAGGTAGTAGCATTGTCTCTATATGATGTATTTGGCTGTGAACAGCATTGGGAATGTCTGTTATTTCCTCCATGGCTTCTCTGGGGTTGTTAGTGGAGGTTGTAATGAGACTTTGCTGGGGATAGGGATGCTTGTTTGATCCATCCCCAGGCCTTGATACTGAACACGGCAGGCCAAACATGCCTGACCTTGGGTCCCCCAGGCACTATAAGCAGGCATCTGTTTTCTGGTCTAAGTCGGCCAACTCCTGGGCCTCCAGGGGACTTTCTCATGTGCTAGCAGTGTTACTAAGGGATCAGATGAGTGGGTAGGTCTTCAGGTCCTTGGGCAGTATATGTGGCAGGACAACCATCAGGTTCCCAGGTGGCACTCACTAATGTTAGTGGTGGCTTCATTGGGCTGGGTAGGCCAATCCTTAGGTACCCAGTTGCCATGTGTGAGTAGGTGCAGGCTGGGTGGTCCTGTTCGCATGTCTCAAGAAAGGGAACAATTGTTTCATATAGTATCAGAAGTGGTAGATTAAGCATGAAGATCCCCAAGTTACCCGGGTGGTGTGCTCAGGCACACAGGCACTAGGGCTGGGCAGACCTGAAACAGGCCCTCCAATGGTGTTGAAAGGCACAGGCTAGAGCAGGCAGAGCAGTGTGATCCATGATAGTTTTGGAAGAAAACCTGTTTTCAGGGTGCATGCTAGACCATAGCAGCTGTGCTACTTGTAGACTTAAGGTTGCTGTCGGTAGTCCCAGCCAGGCAGGCAGCTCTCAGCCTCTGGGGAGTGTGTGGCTCACCCCCGGCAGGAGCAGCAGCCATGGCAGTGTTCTGGGGAAGCCCAGCCTCGAGACGCCTGCTCGTGCTTCTTGGAAGGGCAGGCTTGCTCTCCGCAGTCCTGGGCAGGCAGCTCTCAGGCTCAGGAGAGTGCATATTATGATTCCTGGCAATAGCAGCAGCCACAGGGCATTTTTAGTTTTTTGAAAAACCTCCATACTATTTCCATAGTAGCTGCACCAATTTATATCATTACCAATAGAGTAAAACGGTTCTAATATTTCCATACCCTTGCCGATGCTTATTATCTTTTGCTTTTTTGATAATATACATCCTAACAGATGTGAGGTAATAGCTCATTTTGGTTTTGATTTACATTTCCCTGATGATTAACAATATGTTTGTTTTGTTTTGTTTCAGATTAATATAAGGGCACATATAATTTTGTTACATGCCTTGGTGCCCATAGCTCAGTGGTTACTGGGTTTGAACCCAGCCTGGGCCTGCTAAACGACAATGACAACTGCAACAAAAAAATAGCCGAGCCTTATGGCAAGTGCCTCTAGTCCCAGCTACGTGGGAGGCTGAGGCATGAGAATCACTAATGGCCCAAGAGTTTGAGGTTGCTGTGAACTGTGATGCCAGAGCACTCTACCGAGTATGGCAGAGTGAGACTCTGTCTGAAAAAAAAAAAAAAAAAAGTTACAAATTTTGCATGTGTTAGATAAAGTCCAAGTTGTGGTTGAGCCTTTCACCTAGGAGGAGTGCTATATACCCCTACACTGTACCCATTAGGTGAGAGCTTATCCAGCCCTCCCTGCCCTTATTGAATTTAATTGTGTTTTTCTCTAGTTTGGACTTGTAGTTTTCATCAGTAGTTTCATATTAGTAGTGAGTACACTGGATATTTGCTTTCCCATTCTTGCAATACTTTACTTAAGACGATGTTCTTCAGACACAATGTAAGGGTGTATGGCACACCTTTTGGGTGTGGGGCACAACTACAAGAGGAACTCGACCTAAATTATGCAAATATTATAACCTAGTGGTTTGTACCCTCACATAAACCTGAAATTAAAATAAACGAGGATGTTGTTCAAATCCATCAAGGTAAACACAAAAGATGCAAAGTTTGCATCTTTGTAAAGTTTCCATCTTTCTTTATTGCTGACTAGTATTCCATGGTAAACATATACCATAGTTTATTAATCCATTCATAGGTTGATGGATACTTGGGTTGTTGCCAAATCTCAGTGATTGTGAATTAATCTACTATGAATATTCAAGTGCAAGTGTTCTTATGATAAAATGATTTTTTTTCTTTTGTGTAGATACCTAGTAATGGGATGGTGGGATCAAATGGAAAGTCTACCTTGCATTCTTTGAGGATACTCCATACTTCTTTCCCAAAAAGCTGTATTAGTTTGCAATCCCACCAACAGTGTGTAAGTGTTCCCTTCTCTCCCCATCCACACCAGCTTCTGCAGCTTTGGGACTTTGCGATGTGGGCTCTTCTCACTTGGGTTAGGTGATAGCTCAGTGGTTTTGATTTGCATTTCACTGATAATTAGTGATTAGCATTTTTTCGCGTGTTTATTGACCATTTGACTTTCTTCTTGGGAGAAGGTTCTGTTCCTGTCTCTTGCCCACTGACAAATAGGATTGTTTGCTCTCTTCTTATTGATTTCTTTGAGATCTTTGTAGATTCTGGTTATTAGCCTTAGTTAGATTAGTAATGTGCAAATATCTTCTCCCATTCTGAAGGTTGTCTGTATGCTTTAGTTGTTGTACCCTTAGCTGTGCAGAAGATTTTTAGCTTAATCAAATCCCATTTATTTATTTTTGTTGTTGTTGCAATTGCCAATGGGATTTTCTTCATAAAATCTTTCCCCAGATTGATATCATTAAGAGTTTTTCCTTGGTTGGGTATGGTGGCTCACTCTTACAATCCTAGTCTTCTGAGAGGCTGAGGCAGGTAGATTACTTGTATTCAGGAGTCTGAGATCAACCTGAGAAAGAGCCAGACTGTTCATCTACTAAAAATAGGAAAAACTAGCCAGGCTTGGTGGTGTATGCCTATAGTCCCAGCTATTTGGAAGGCTGAGGCAAGAGAACCGGTTGAGCCCAAGAGTTTGAGGTTGATGTGAGCTATGATGTTGCCATGGCACTCTCCCCAGGGTCTCAAAAAAAAAAGTTCTTCCAAACTTTCTTCTAGAGTTATCAATTCATGTCTTTAAAGTCTTGTCCATCGTGAGTTAATTTTTATAAGTGGTGAGAGGTGTGGGTCCAGTTTCAGTGTTTTACATGTGGCTAGCCAATTTTCCCAGCACTGTTTATTAAATAAGGATTCTTTTCCCCATCCTATTTGGTTTATTTAAGGTCAGATGGCAATAGGAGGCAGGTTGCATCTGTGTATTTTTATGTCAACACCATACTATTTTGATCACTATAGACTTATAATACAACCTGAAGTCTGGTAACATGATGCCTCCAGATTTGTTCTTATTTTGTAGAATTGTGTTGGCTATTTGGGTTTTTTCTGATTCCATGTGAAACTAAGAACTATTTTTTCAAGTTCTTCAAAAGATAATGTTGGTGTTTTAATGGGATAGGTAAAACTTTCACTCTTTGCCAATGATATGATTTTATACTTAGAAAATCCAAAGGACCCAACCACAAGACTCCTGGAAATAATCAAGAAATACAGTAATGTCTTGGGATATAAAATCAATGTCCACAAATTAGTAGCCTTCACATATAGCAACAACAGTCAAGCTGAGAATCCAAAGACACAATACTTTTCACAGTAGCTTCAAATAAAATAAAATATCTTGGCGTACACCTAACAAAAGATGTGAAGGATCTCTACAAAGAGAACTATGATTAGTTATATTTAACATTCCTTTATACACTAGAGTCCAGTTTGTATGTCTCCTTTAGAGAAATGTTTATTTAACTCCTTTGCCCATTTTTATTTAATTTTCTTGCTATTAAGTTGTAGGTGTTGCTTATATATTTGGAATATTAACTTCTAATGGGATATGTGGCTTTCAAATACTCTCTCCCAGTCCATATGTTGCCTTTTCATTCTATTATAACTTCCTTTGCTGTGAAGAAGTTATAGTTTCATGTAGCTCTTCTTGCCTATTTTTGCTTTTGTTTCATATGCTTTTTGTGTCATATCCAAGAAATCATTGCCACAATCAGTGTCATGAAGCTTTTTCTCTGTTTTCTTTCAATTCACAGTTTCAGGTCTTATGTTTAATTCTTTGATCTGTTTATAGATCTGCTGTACAACATTGTGCCTAAATGTAACAATTAAAACTATATTTATAAAATCATACAAAACATGCAAAATACCTCATTTTTATATTGATTACAAGTTGAAGATTTTAGATACATTAGGTTACATATGAAGAAAAATAATTGAGGCTTTTTTTGAGATAAAGTCTCACTATGTAGCCCTCTGCAGAGTGCTGTGACATCACAGCTTGTAGCAATCTCAAACCCTTGGGCTTAAGTGCTTCTCTTGCCTCAGCCTCCCAAACAGGGACTACAGGCACCCACCACAGTGCCTGGCTAAACAATCGAGGCTTTTATAATGTTCTAGTAGTTTTTGTTGTTGTTGTTGTTTTTCATTGAAATCTTTCTCTTTGCCTTAAAGAAATGGCACATTGGACCCTCAGAATTTGAGTTTCAGATTGTTCCATTATATTTTTGTGTCATTGTTTCCTCTCTCCCCAACACACACACAGACACACACACACACACCACATGGACACAGGCCCAGTGTCTTTTCTTATTGTGACATCTGACAAGTAAATTTGTCCAGCAAGCTTAGCATTTCTCCTCTTGATCAGTTTCCATCCCAACCTTTGGGTGACCTCCCTGAATGGGGCATTATCCAGTGTTAGGCTAAATGTTCTTCTGACCACATTGGCTCATATTATCAGAGTGATATTGTCACATAGTGTCCTTTCTTTCCCTCATCTCCCATATGACTTTTAATATCTGACAGTGTTACTTAGTCATAAGAAAATACTATGATACTACTATTATAAAGATGATCAGCCTGTGGTATTTGCTATTTCAAAGCATTATTGGATACAGAGACAAATTGTTAGGAAAATGGGGTATTAGGGGAGTGAACACTTTTAGCAAATGAAGATGAGCTGAAAATGTCAGTGCAGATGATCCTGATGTTTAGCACATGAAACGGTGCTGTTATCCCTTTCCTATTTGGGGCCTCAGGTACTGAGATCACTCAATGACATCTAAAGATAGTGTTTAATTTAGTTAAGGTTTACACGGGTCTTCTGAGAACACAGGTTATGAAGTGTACCTGTGTATTCCCAGCACACAGTGGCGGCTTCTGTATGCTGTATATGCTCTTAGACACCAATGACAGAAAAGGAAATGCTACCAGTTCAGTCAATGCTCTGACTGCTAGTGAAGAAGCTGTACAACACTTTGATTTTCTATTCACTGTTCATGTTAAATGAAGCAGTTGGCTAAGATATTCCTAAAACATCATCATCCTCAGATGCCATCAACTAGACGGTACATCTTTATTTCAGGAATGCTGAAAGATATACTTTAGACTCTACAGAAAATGGGAGTTTAGACTCTACAGAAAATGGGAGATGGTGTTCACCATCTCTTATGGTCACTGCTGCTCCTAAAAATGATAGTGATCATATTTATGATTCCGATCAGCACAATCACACCACTTAACATTTTCCATTATTTTGCGGGACTGTTGGACCAATGTCCATCTATAGGACATAAGCTCCATGAAGACAGTGACTATTTCTGCTTCTACAGCATTATCCTCATCTGTAGCTGTGTTAGTGTTCTGTAAATGTTAGTTCCATACTAACAGAATTAATAGTGGATAATGATGATGATGATGAAGTGCCAGTCATGCATGAGAGCAGCCTGAGAAATTTTTAAATGATAATTTAGCAGGTGGATTGTTTCCTGCAGACCATGTGAGACATATATTCCTCAAAATGGCAGGAGTTTAGGTCCAGCAAAGCCATTTCTAAACTATAATGTTAAAAAGCATTTAAGTAAAGACAGTTAATTGAGATGGATGGAAGAACTCATGAACCAACTTAATTTATTAGGTACTATAAAGCTGCAGGTTGAATTCATGTGAATGAATAAACAGGCTAGTCTTTTTTTTTTAATTTGCTCTTGCTCTTTTCTCTTTCTATTTCTTGCAAAGGAAATAGAAAGGCAATTTTCATGTGCAATAGGTATCTAAAAAATATTTGAGTCATATCTGTGAATATGTTTGTATATCATATTACTCCTTAAAAACACACTTGTAGTTTACTTTATATAGAAAAATAAATCTTACACAATGCTAAAACTAAGGCTTATCACTTATTTTGAAAGAGACCAATCAATAGGATCTGTGGTTCAACATTTACTAGAAGAAAGCTCCATGATATCAGAGACTTGTCTTGCTCTTAGCCATATCCGCAGCACTTTAACAAATGGTAAGTGCTCAATGTTCATCTGCTGAGGAAGTGAATTAATAAGTTCTGACTGTGCTGAAACTCTTTTTGCCAGCCCTACAGTGGTTAAAAAAATACTGATGGAGGCATCCTGTTGCTTACCGCCTGGTGCAAGAAGTCTGAATTCGAATCCTGCTTCTAGTTCTGCTGCTAGATCTTCCTCAGGCTAACCACACAATATCCATGGGCCTTGGTTTCCTGACCCACAAAATAGAATTTGTTCCAGAGTAGTCTTTCTTGAATGTAAGTAATAGGAATGCCCTATGTTGGACAATAGATTGTTATGCTACAATAGTACATTTATTACCAATAAATGTTCTAGTACAGTAACACAATAAGATCCTTTTTCCCATTCATCCTTCATGTCTATGAGGAATTTCTAGGATGATGGAGGTTCCATCATCCCATAGATACAACTGGTATGTGTAGCATCCCTAATTATTGCAGCAAGGAAAAAAGGATTGGAAATTTGTGCATTTCATTTGCTAGAAATGGTCACAAATCTTGACCTAACTGAAAGGGAAAAAATGGTAAAGATGAGTGGTTGGACTCTGTTGGTATTCCAAATCCTTATTGGGCTGGTAAACTTATCCCCATACTGCTACAGTTATTAGTTGTTAACAATGCATAGCTTAGATTCCCTCTGAGCTAAATGGGAGTTCTCCCCATTGTCAAGGGGCAGCACACAATGACTGATACACCAGGCACATAAGTCAGCCCTTCAAAGTGTGACCAGATCTATGGTGAAACTGGTGCTTCAGAGCTCCCCATTGGATCAAAGTGAAGGTACACTCCAGCTAGACTAGATCCATGAATAGCTTCTCCCCACCTCCCACAACCCTTTCCAAATTTCCTCATTCTAGTTTTTCCTAAGAAAAAGTAAATCACTTGCATACATATCTTCACCTAAGACTCTGCCTCTAAGGACCTCAACCCAGAAAACCCAACCTAAAAGAGTATGTACCATGATTGGTCTTAGGAAGCTTATTTTATGGGTGGTATTCTGGGGTAAGATCGTTAATGTCTGTGTAGCAATTAATACCCCAGCTATAATAACACGTGGAATATTGCTAGTCCTTGGCCTGCTGTAAGATTCAATCAAGAAGATTTTCACCTGTGATGAATTTGCCTGGAATGCAGATAAAATGGGACACACTTACAGGTGTGTCTGGCTTTTGAGAGTTACAGAGGAAATAGCAGCTGTAAGGACTTTGAAAGATCTTGAATGCTGCTAAGAGCCACTGACACATTAAAGGAGAAAACTCAGATCTACTAATTATTGATATAAAATCAAATGTGAGAATTAGAGACCTCTTTGGCAGCACTTAAAGGTACTTTAATCTCTTTCTGCTGAGCAGTCATTGTAAGAGAGGCAAAATATCAAATAAGGATAAATTCTCAGCCTGGGAAAGTCTCCTGTGCATTAATTTGGCTCCCTTATGAAGTGGAACCCTGAGATTTGCGGGTTAGATGCACTTAAAAATCTTGAATATCCAGATTTCCTGAAGCTTGTGGGCCTTTCTACTATTCTTTGCTAGAAAATAAAGGTCTCCATTTTGCTTGAGGACATAGCAGAGGCTCATGTCTAACAAAATAATGCTTTTCCTCCTCTGCATCTGCCCTTACCACCCCTACTGGCTGCCAGATCCATAAGTAGGATAAAGTTTCAACATGACATGACTAGGCAGAGATTTAAAGGCACCTAAGTTCATTTACTTGAGAGGGAAAAACTCACTTTTGAAATCTTTTAAATAAAAGACTTACTTTGACACTGATACCAAATGACCCAAGGAGCAATCATGCCCCCATCACAGTGTCTATGGTTCTCATAATTGTTATCAGGTTCATCCTAGGTTCATCCCACAGAGATCCCCAGATCAATGGGTCCTCCTGGTTCTTATTTGCCTCATTTCTGAACATGAAATAAAAATAAATATAATTTCCTTTGCTGTTGGCAGAATCCCCATATTAGTGCCCTAACCTATGGGATAATAGCATTTGTAGTGGGAAAGGCCAAGTGCAGGAGTGATGATCCCATCATTGCTCCCATTTACTTTACCACTGTGGTTCCTGCAAAAATTCAATGGATCAAAACACACAACAGGGGACTGTGAGAGCTTAACCAAGGGTAGCCTAATTGCAGTTTCTTTGCCACATATTTACCAGAGCAAATTAATACAAATTGTAGAATGTGGTATGTGCCGTTGACCTGGAAAGGCATCCATTTCTATATTTTACATAAGAAGAGGATCTAAAGCTGGTATTGTTTGTACCTAGTGGTGGAGGGAAAAGCCCAAGCTTGGTTCACAGGTGGGTTGTCTTGTGGGTACAAACCGAAAATGAACTGCCACAGACCAACAGGACTGAAGATAGTGACAAGTGAAAATCCTCTATTGGAGGAACTTGAGCTGTGCATCTGAGAGGGCAAAGAAGCAGTCAATGTAAGGGCAAAAATTGATTATGAACATTATAAATGACTTATCTTGTTGTTTGAAAGCCTGGAAGTACCATATTACATTAAGGACAAGAAAGTCTGGGAAAGAAGTATTGAAAGGATATGTGGAAGCAAATTCAATTTACTATGATCTTTGCATCACAGGTTAGTGCTCACAAGGGAGCACTCACTATAGCAGAGGAACTGAAGAGTAAAGTTAATGGGAGGGCTCGGCCAGTAGATGGCAGCCAGCATCTGTTTTTGCTAACTCAGTGTTTGTGCAATGAGCTCTGGAACAGAGAAGCAATCCTAGCAGAGATGAAGGTCACATAAGGGCTCAAGCAGCATGGCTCCCCTCTCAGGAGGCTGATGAACTGCTGCGACCAATATGCTAACAACAGACAGCAGCACTGAGAATATGGTCTCCTCCTTCAAAGAGACTCTTGAGGATTCAGTTGAAGTTCCATTTTAAAGAAGACACTTGGAAGGGATGCAATATATACCCTATCTTTCAAGATGAAGTGTATACCCTAAATCAATAGACATTAAACAGTGCTATGTCCTCCGTAAGTAGAATGCAAAGCCCGGGAACAAGAGGCGAAAGTAGGTGTGGGTCCACTCATCATCACTCCCAGATATCCACAAAGGGAAATTTTTGTTTCCCTGCTCCTGCTTTCAAGCTCTGTGGGTTCTGCTTCTCAGAGGGTGGATTTGTTTTACCAAGGAGATACGGGGAGAACCCCAATAAAGTTAAACCTCTGTCTGATTGCTCATCATTTGGGGGTCCTCAAGGCAGTGCACCATCAGGTAGTTTCCACCGTGGCAGGGGTGACTGACTGTTCCTCATGAAAAGATGGAGCTACCGCTATCTAATGCAAGCAGGGTGATTTGCAGGACTCTTCTTTGTAGTTATACAATGGGCAAGTCCGTGGGCTGATAAAGGCAGCTTAACCAGGGCCTCAGTTGCCACACAGCAAGCAAACTAGTTCAGGCGACATGCTGGCTAGGAGAGAGTGAAGTCTGGCACAGGTGGTAGAGGAGATAGGTAATAAGTCATGAGCAATGAGTATCAACTGCAGCTGCAGGAGATAGACTTTGTCCAAATAACCTTCTTCTTGTTAATGTTCCCAGATAACTAACCCTTTAGAAGCCTGGAAACAATCTGCCTGGATGTAGTTAACTTAATATGAGAAGTAAGTGTATCTGAGCCTTGTAAGTCAGATGCTACAGGGGGCCTCATTGTAGTTCTGCCCAGATCCACTCTACCAGGATGGAACACCCATGCCCAGCTCTCATGCCTTAGCCGCCGTTAGCAGCTCTTTTCCCAGGGACCAGCCAGCAGTACTTGCTGCCAATGGACAAACTGCTTCCAGTAGACCAGACTGGTTCCATCTGGGCTGCAGCTGAGACCACATCCTTGCTTCCCTCCTCCCCCTGCTCCATCCTTCTCATCTCACCCCCCTTATCCTGAAGTCATTTCCTCAATAAATTATTTGCAGAAGAATCTAGTTCTCTGGCTCGCCTTGCAGAAAACCCCATCTACCACAGGGAGCAAATGGGTCATTTGGTGAACAACCTTATCTCAGCCGCAGATTCCTTTAAAAGGAAAACATTTCCTCCACTCCTTTTGGCCCAAATAATATTTTATTTTAATATTAAAGAAAGATGCGCAGATATAAGCTTACTAGTAGATTTTTTATATGATTAGTTCTAATAAAACTATTAAAGAACAAACTTACCAATTAAATTAAATTAACCAAAGCAAACCCAAAAGTTACATTTACCACATTAACATGACACATTTGTTTTATTTCTGAAACTAAATTACTGATATTGAATCTGAGAATAAAAAGATATAGCCCCAGCCTTAATTCCATATTTAGTCTGTGCCTGTATTTTATTTTTAACAAAACAAAATTCAAAGCCTACTGTTGTTGTCATTGTTATACAAAATGCCATTGAAACTTTAAGGTTATATTTTGCTAGCGCAAGACTATCATCTCATTTTTTTTTTTGGCAGTTGTTGGCTGGGGTTGGGTTTAAACCTGCCACCTTCAGTATATGGGGCTGGCACCCTGCTCCTTGAGCCACAGGCACTGCCCATCATCTCTCGTTCTTAAGTAAAACTCAGCTGCAAACAAGCCTCTAACAGCAGGATGTCCAAAGATCTCCATATATATGTTGGAGGGCAAATGAGAAATTGCAGTTGAATGTACCTTTATTTACAAAATATTCATTACTGAATTGTACAAAATATTTACAAGATATTTCTCTACATGTTGATATATAAATACAAAATATATAAAATATTTTAAGTATAATATAAAGTAATATAAGTGTGTTAATTTTCCTATATATGGTGACCTTTGCAACACCACCCTGGAGTTAAGTTCTCACTTGCTAACTTTTTAAAGCTTTCTCTCTTACTTGGCAATAAGCATTGTAAATCTGTTGAAATCTGTATTCGATGTTATCTAGCTAAAATTTTGCTGAACTCAGAACAAAAATATTCTCCAACAGAGAAATGTTCCATCTACGTAAGTGCTATTTATTGTTGCAAATTGAAAATACGTAAAGCCAAATCCATGCAAGGCACCAGCTCAAATTGGAAATACAGTTTAGAATATTCTCAATGGTGCAGGCTCTTTTGACTTTGTTTTATCTGTTCTGTGTACCTCATGAAGATTCAATGCTACCACTACTTTTATCAGTTTAATCTCCTGTGCCACATTCATTCATGACATGTACCATGACATCATTTGAGATCTGTCTGAGCTTACTATCAGAAACACAAATGCAAATATTATCATTGAAATGAGGAAGCTGTAGAAGGCCCTGGCATGATCTTAAATACGTACATATTACATTGCAGATTACTAACAAAATGAAAATAAAGTTACAAATTTCTTTTAGAAAACTCATATCTCAGGGCCAGGCACAGTGGCTCACACCTGTAACGCTAGCACTCTGGGAGGCCGAGGCTGGTGGATTGCCGATGTGGGACCTCAGGAGTTCAAGATCAGCCTGAGCAAAAGCAGGACCCCATCTCTACTAAAGGTAGAAAAACTGAGGCAAGAGGATTGCTTGAACCCAAGAGTTAGAGGTTGCTGTGAGTGATGACACCATGGCACTCTACCCAGGTGGAATGCTTGAGACTGTGTCTCAAAAAACAAACAGAAAAGAAAGAAAATTCATATCTCCTATGTTGATATACTTGAGACTGTGTCTCAAAAAACAAACAGAAAAGAAAGAAAACTCATATCTCCTATGTTGATATACTATACACACCACATACCACCCCATCAATTTATTTTTTTTATTTTGGGGATCATAGTATTAAAAAGATTCTGAAAACTCTAAAGCTATATAAATTTTACCATCTCAGACAGTATCATAAACTGTGTTGGTTAATCTCAAAATTTTTTTAAAAAATGGCTTAACAATTTTTCCTCCACCACAATAAACTGCCTTTATTCAACAGAGACTTGAAACAATTAGTATTCTCACATAGCACAGCTTTAAGAGACCTATTCTCTATTAGACTTTAAGATTTTCTTTTTCTTTCCAAGTAGTAAAGCTTTATGAATGAAACCCAGACATGGTTTAAAATGACGAAACGACATTTCTTCATTTAAGAAAACAAATGTCTACCTTGAGCTAATTAAACTTCAATGACAATAATTCATATTAATTAGCAAGGAAAAGTAAAGGGTAAAAATAGCCTCTCCTTCTCAAGTGGCTCCGTGAATGGATTACTTGGATACAAATAAAGTGGCTGTTGTACCTGACATTTGCAAAGGGTTGATTTTAATCAAATGCCTTTAAAAAACAATTAGCTCAAGGAGTAGAATAACTGTCATCTAATAGGCAATTTTTTTTTAATCTTGGTATTAATTGCCTACTCTGGAACACCAAAGTGAATTTGGATAAATAGAGAATTGTGGAAATGAATTATTTTGGGATTTTAACTTCTTCTGGTACGAAACTTGTGTATAGCCATAAGCCACTGGATTTGCAATCTCTGTAAATGGTTTTCTTCATCAAATTATCTCTACCTCAAACTTTTGTGTTTCATGCATCAATTGTATGCTATCTAGGATAATGTCAGGTAAATAATGGGCTTTCTATTTAAGACAAAAATTCCCCTTCGTCCTTTTAAATCATTCTTAGAGTTTGCAGCCAATGTTGCCAAATACCACCCCACATCCAGAGTCAAATCTTCCTGTTTTTTCCCATGGGCAAGTTATTTCATTAACCCACCCTCCCTTTCCTTCCAAAGCCAATAGCTTTAAGCCCTCATAAACCTGAGCAAGCAAAACGTTTAACCATTCAGCTTTAGGATTCCAAATGTATAATGAGGAAAAGTGTCATACTGGGCTTTTATGAGCATGAGAAAGAAAAAAGCAAGTATGTAAAAGAGTTTTATAAGAAATACAATTTTATAATTATCCATGAATATTATTTTTGCTTTTGTGTAGAAATTATGGTTATCTTTAATAAGAAGTGGCTTCCTATACATGGTAATTGTATGGAAGATTTTATGATCGGGGGGCTTATGATATTTGCTTCAGTAATTGTGAAAGTACAATAAGAGTGTTACTGTCCGGGACTGAGTATCTTCCATCCCAAAGGCAGGGGTTATATTCATATAGTGAGTCTCGGTGCTCTTTAGAACTTTTGGGCTTGTAATCTGGACATTTTCCTCATTTTCTAAACCACTGTCTTTACTTTGCAGCAGATTGAACAAGCAATCCAGCAGGAACCTACTTCCCACATATACATATGCCAAAATAGCTTTTATCATTAATAAGGCCATTTGCCATGATGCATAAGAAACTATTTTCTCTACAACATACGAGTGCAGTATTGGTAAATAAATATGCTTATTTATTTTAATCAATTATATCATGCATTTTATCATGTTTTATGTTATTCATTTACATTTTTATTCCCTTAGAATATCAAGGTTTTTGAGATTTGATCAAGTATCTTTATCATACTTAGTATGTATCTTCATTGGTAAATGAATTTATTAATAAGTCAATGAAATTCTTTCTCTTCTAGTCTCAGTAGTCTATTACTGTATGAACTTAACTGGAATAATGTATTCACTTTTCTGAGAAAAAAGTCCTATTCATATTCTTCTCCAAGGTACCAAAGTATGGTTTTGTCTTTGCACAAGGCTCCAGTAGGGGACATTCTGTTATATACTGAGAAATGCTGTCTTCCCACACAACTTGACAAAAAGTCACCAAAAGAAAAGACAGGTGACTTGTTTTGCCATATGTTTTATAGACAAAATTTAAGTTTTAAGTTGCAGAGTACACATTCTCTCTGTTCTTATTCAACCTTTAGTTTCTTTGAGTACTTAGAATTCTGTCTTTTCTTCTCTTGTGAAAGAAACTTTTTTTTGCAAGGACTGTTTCCAGGGGCAGCACTTTCAAGCTGAATGTACCTGAAGAATATGGCACTCTTCCCACTGCGTCAAGCCTCTCAGCTCTAAAACCCATCATCAGTTCCAGAACCTGGAAAAAAATAAGTTTTCATGTTTCTGCCTCATTCACACTTCATAAGCTTCAAGCATCTATTTCTTTTAGAAATAGTTCCATGGTAATGACAGGAGATAATAAATTCCAAATTAATGTGCTCAACTCTTAGGTTCATAAATCTTTTTTTTATATTTCAGAGTTATATGTCCTATTAATGTGTGAAATTTGGAAAGTGCTCTGCTTCTTATTTTAAGTAGAAGAAGAGTACAGGTGAAACTTACTAAATGCAGAATATAAAGGTCTTTTTTTTTTTTTTTGAGACAGAGCCTCAAGCTGTCACCCTGGATAGAGTGCTGTCACATCACAGCTCACAGCAACCTCCAATTCCTAGGCTCAAGCGAGTCTCCTGCCTCTGCCTCCCAAGTAGCTGGGACTACAGGCGCCCGCCACAACACCCGGCCAT
>CAUYRH010099364.1:0-14759 GCA_963574655.1 Perodicticus potto
GGGAGGCAGAGGCAGGAGACTCGCTTGAGCCCAGGAATTGGAGGTTGCTGTGAGCTGTGATGCCACAGCACTCTATCCAGGGTGACACCTTGAGGCTCTGTCTCAAAAAAGAAAAAAGAATTTATTTATATAATGAAGCTATCTCTGACTGTTGTATGGAGAGTGGTTTTGAGGCAGGCAGGAGACATAATGAGCAGGACCACTTAGGCATCTACTACGGAGGGATGATGGTAAACTGAGGCAAGAGAGCACCCAATGAGGATAAAGAGAAGAAGGTGAACTCCAGGGTTTAGGAGGCAGGAATAACAGATTTTGCTGACTATTAGTTATTAGGCTATTGTCTCCCAGAGTCAAACACACTTTCCTATATTTGGCTTTGCAATATGGACCCTGGCACTCTGTAAGCTACTTATTTTTTCCTGTTGCTCTATGGAGACACAAGTGACTCCATCCTGGATGCTGGTCTGCCATGTTGACCGCTGATTAACCTCCATCTCATAAATTTTTCCTGATTCCTACTTTTATTTACAGTCCTTGGTGAAGGAACATGTTCTCACTATAAAGCCTGCCTTTAGAGCAGAACAACCATGATGTTATCACACAAATTATAGGCTTGGCTGCTCTGGAAGATTGCCCTTAATTGTTTCTGTAGAGCACACACCACCTCTCCCTACGGTACATAAGCCCTGGGTCTGGGGAGGAGCAGTGTGAAGGTTTACTTGCCGTGCTGCTGCCAAGACTAAGTGTCTGTCTGTAAGATCCCCCAATAAACCAGCTTTTATCAGGAAACTGGATTTGTCTGCCTTGCTCTTTGGTATCCTGGTTTCTTCCATGCTTGGGGATCACCTTGCTTATACGGCCCTTTCACCAAGCATGGTCTCTTCTGATAGAGAGCGCTCAGGGAAGATTAGAAGCCTAAGGAGGGAGAAAGAGACCTGCACATTCTACATGACTGCAAACCTATCAACATCAGCCCAGCAGTATAGTTCATCCGAGAAATAGCAGTAGGTATAGACTGTTTTCCAAACTCCCAGAATCAGCCTACTCAGATCTTTCAGCGGTACCAGCACTGTTTCTTTCCCGTAACCCAAATTCATGCAACTCCTTTCTTTAGACTCTGAGGTACCAGCAGCTGCCAAGAAATGGCCCCTCATTAAAGCCTGGGTCTCAGAATTTCAATTTCCTTCTGCCGAGCTCTCTAAATTCTAGTAATCCCAACCTCTCTCTCTCTCTCTCTGTGCCCTTGGCCCAGCAGGGGGTAGTTACCCCTGCATCTCTATCTCTGCATTGCCTTAGTATTCTCTCTTTACTTTCCAATCCTCTAACACCTACTCAAGAAATTCCTAACATTAAATTCTTTCAGGTTAGATAACTGGTTGGCAGGCTGGGTGCCTGTAGCTCAGTGGTTAGGGCGCTGGCCACATACACCGGGGCTGGCAGGTTCAAACCTGGTCTGGGTCTGCTAAACAACAATGACAACTACAACAAAAAAATAGTCAGGTGTTGTGGCAGGCGCCTGTTCTAGCTACTTGGGAGGCTGAGGCAAGAGAATCACTTAAGCCCAAGAGTTTGTGGCTGCTGTGAGCTGTGACTCCATTGCACTCTACTGAGGGCAACATAATGAAACACTGTCTCAAAAATAAATAAATAAATAAATAAATAAATAAATAAATAAATAAATAAATGTTGTGGGGAGAGACAGAGTTTCATTATGTCACCTTTGGTAGAGTTCGGTGGCGTCACAGCTCACAGCAACCTCAAGCTCTTGGACTCAAGAGATTATCTTGCCTCAGCCTCCCAAGTAGCTGGGACTACAAGTGCCCTCCACAATGCTAGTTTTCTTTGTTTTGTCTCACTCTTGCTCAGGCTGATCTCGAACTCTTGAACTCCTGAACTCAAGCAATCCACCCGGTGTGGCCTCCCAGAGTGCTAAGATTTCTGGTGTGAGCTATCACTCCTGGCCCTGGTGTTGTTTTCTTTACTGGAGCCTGACTGATAATAGAACTCTGGAGATGTTTACAAGCTAAAAATAGCAGGAATTTTCCATCTGGTATAACACATAGGAAATGGAGAATAAGAAAGATATTGATGGAGGTCAGAAAACAGCACCCCAAAATGAAGACTTCAGATGCAAAAATTCTTCTCTGACCTTCCCTTGTCTCTCGCCTCTGAGTCCCAGTACTCTTCCAAGCCTAGCCATGGGAACTAGAATCTCGCCCTCCCGAGGCAGGTCATACAAGTCATAACCTCTTTTCCCAAAAGTCAGTCATAAAACCAAAAATCATTCTATGTAAAAACTAGCTATAAAAAAAATTGTACAACCTACTATAGTTGACTTGCAAGGCCCCCATTCCAGAGAGGGCCTTCCCCACACCCAGAAGGAAGAAATGCATGTTCAGAGAAGCTGGGAAGAATCCAGGCTTTGCTGGTTTCCCCAATCTGCATAGAAATGGACAATTTTCCCTGTATCTTTGAGTTTTTGTTCTGAAGATTTACATTTACATATACACATTAAAATAAATTTGTACCTTTGTTCCTCCTATTAATCAATCGGCCTCATGTCAGTCAGTATTCTTTTAGAGAACCTTTATGAGGCCAAGGAGCTTTGCTCCCTGCAATATGCATGTGTCTTGCTTGGGAAATTCGGTAGATTTTGATATATTTCACAGAAATGCCAAACTCTGGAAAAGCAAGATTAGAGAAAGATCAGTTCAAGTTTGGGGAAACTTTGTTTAAGGGACATATTTGTACCACAGTAAGTGTAGATTCCCAAAGAAAGCTTGTTACATGGTTCTGAAATTTTAAAGTAAGTGTTGCATGAGAGATTAAGATTTTTAGGATCATTAGCATATAGATTAATAATCCTCAGTATAAGAAATGGAAGAGTTTAGATATCTTGTTAAGTTATTTTTTTCTCAACAATCTGTAAGTCCTTAGTTGTACAGGATTATATTTCCCCTTCAAATTACACATGCAATTTTTCTTTTCATTTTACACTGTTAAATGTTGCCAATTGTTATCTAGTTAAATAAGGACTTTTGCTAATCAGAATGTTTATATTTGAATTTTATGCATTGGACTCCTGCCATCTCTTTCTACTCTCTTGCTTGTGATAGCCTGTTATTTTGTTCATTAACTTAAAATTAAGTACAAGATTCAGAGGCCAAGTTATAATAACAGGTGCTTTATACTAATATAGAGTCTTTTTTAAAAAATTCTTTACTGTTTTATTTCAGGTTAATATATAATTTGTTTTTTGTACAAAAAAAAATTACAATATTTGAATTTGTTAGGTAGAGTCCCTCTTATAGTTATGTCCTACACCCAGAAGGTGTGCCATACACACCTACATTGTGCCCATTCAGTGGGAGCACCCCAAACCCCCCTCCTCATTCCCCCTCCCTTCAACTTGAATTGAAATTAGTTTTTCTCCTATGTGGGCATGAATTAGATTGTCTAGTGGCTTCATATTAGTATTGAGTACACTGGATATTTGCTTTTCCATTCTTGTGATACTTTACTGAGAAGGATGTGTTTCAACTCCATCCAGTTTAATACAAAAGATGTGAAGTCACCATCTTTTTTATGGCTGAATAGTATTCCATGGTATGCATATATCATAGTTGGTTAATTTATTCCTGAATTGATGGGCATTTAGGTTTTTTCCACATCTTGGCGATTGCAAATTGAGCTGCAATAAACAATTTAGTGCATATGTCCTTATGATAAAATGATTTTTTTCTTCTGGGTAGATGCCTAGTAGTGGGATTGTGGGATCAAATGGGAGATCTAATTTGAGTTCATTGAGTATTCTCCATACTTCTTTCCAAAAACCAACAATGTAAAAGTGTTCCCTTAAGTGACCTTGACTTTGCTGGATTTGCAAAGATAAGCAACACTTGGGCTATTACTCTTAAATGTTTGTATTAGAGAAAAACAAAACTTAAGGTTAACCAATCAGAAGTTGCCAGCTAATTTCTAAAACTAGGGTTTTTTCTAGCAGAATAGACCAAATAAACTAATATAACTGACAAATCAAATATTTTCTTTGCTTTACTTCCTTGTTCATCTTATAAAAGACTCTTAAAAGATGTAAAGGCTTTGAGAGGTAAACTGAGGCACGATACAATTTTGAGTTTTTTCCCCTTGGAGAGAATGCAAGGGATAGGCTTTCATAAGGTGAACGAGTAAAGCAAAGAAAATATTGATTTATCACAGTTATATATTAGTTTATTTGGTCTATTCTGCTGCAAAAACCCTAGTTCTATAAATTAGCTGGCAACTTCTGATTGATTAACCTTAAGTTTTGTTTTTCTCTAATACAGAACATTTAAGAGTAATAGCCCAAGCTTTGCAAATCCAGCAAAGTTAAGGTCACTTAATGAGGCCTAACTGGCTTTGTCTGCTGGCTTTGGCTGGAATTCCAGTCTCATTTATTTTAACTCTCTCAAGACCTAAAAATTCTCGTCAAAATTGGAGTAATAGAAATTTCTGATAATAAAGGAGGAAATGGTACTACCAGCTCTTAAAATAAATACCAGCATTATAAGTTTAAATTTAAAATACGTAGTTTTATTGATTGGCACTTACACACTTAATTCCGTGTGTGTCCTATTGCATTGTCATCTCCTACCACGCACTTGCAGCATTAGCTATTATCATTCTCTTTGATGGAAACACGAAGAGTACATGTCTGCTCAAGGTCTCCTAGTCACTGGAACGCTGTGATTTGTGTTTCCTACTTTTTGAGATACCTTGACATATTTGAGACAATGAAGTGTCCTTATATTTCTTGGTAAAAACAGACTAGGAAATAACTCCATTCCTGATGAATCCTGTTGTATTGCATGATGGTTTCTGAACATACTCACCTGCCTCTGCAAACTGTCCATTACTCCTCTAAGGGCTCAGGGATTTTTTAGTAAAACCAGTTTCGTAATTTGAGACAGGTGGGAACCACTCTGACCTAGGATAGAGGGCGCTGCCCACCTTAAACTTTGCACTACAGTGTTCTCTTATGCCTGGTGCCTTTCAGGCTGAAAAAAGAAATGATTTATCTCAACCTTTTTGTGGGGACTCAACATTCATTGCATCGCATTCCACCCTGGGCTTATAAAATACATTCTCAAGTTTTTAAAGGCTTTTGTCTGTTGTCTGTTTGTTTTGTCCAGTTTTATAATAAAGGATTGTTCAGTGGGGGTCAGGGGTCAGGGGAAGAGGTTTGCTTGTTTCCTTAAATTAAGTTTCTGTTAAGGTCCTGGTTGGCTAGATTCCTAGCCTTACCCCCTTAGAAGTTGACTTACATCCCCAGTTCTTAGTAATACTCAGATTTTTTCATCCAACCGTTAATCATAGAGCAAGGCAGAGTCCAAAATAGTACCACACGTTTATACCTCTCTATCGAATCAAAACATTCTTTCTTTTTCCCCTATCAATCCCAAATTCACCAAAACAAAGAACTGACCTATTCACCAATCGAAAAATAGAGCATTCTATCCTGTCTACTTTACAATGGTAGCATCACACCTGCTGGGTGCGGGACACGACTGCAACAGGGACTTTACCTAACAAATGTCAAACATTGTAACTTAAAGTGGTTTAAGTTTTACTTTCCAAGGATTTGAAGAAATTCAGTAGTGGTCCAATTTCCTGAGATTCTTCCTTTGTTAGGATGTGCACGAACTCTAGAGTCTGGCACCCAGTAATCCCTCCATGCATTTTCTCCATTGTGATCATTTGTGTCATTCTTATCATTATTACGTCATGTGCTTAAGAATAATTTAGGAGGTTGCTAAAATGTAAATCTCTTGCACTCATATCAGAGGTGATAAATCTGTATCTCTAGGTGAGGATTTGGGGAGCTGAATTTAAACAATAATTCCGGCTGAGAGTCCAGGACCGCTTTGGTGATTTTTGATCTCTCCAATGGAAAAGCCTGAAGAAGAATTAGTGCAACAACAAATTTAGCATTTTGTCTGGTTTCAAAGGCAGTTTTGCACTTACATTTAAGTATGTTTGAGTTTGAGATTCTGAAAATCATCACATAAAATTAATGCGGTCGTGTAATGAATAAAGTCCTTTCTCTTAATATTCTTAGTCATTCAAAAGCTGCACTATTTCTCAGTGGGCATTGCTGGGCCCACTGCCTATGAATAGGTGCTATTATCACCTCTTTTTCTATTCCAGGCATAAAACCTGAAAGAGACCTTGTGATCTATAGTCCATGAAGTATCAAAATATCAACAGGTTTGTGACTGTGTTTGAATTGCTGATACCAGGAGTTTGACCTAGTACATTTCCTGAACACTACATCTTTCTTCCCTGATTATCAATATTTGGTTGTTTCTCTTATTTTAACTCATGTATTCTCGTGGAGTAGGAGGGTGTTATAGCTGCCGCATGAAGTGAAATTAGTTCTTCAGGGGAGAAAAATAGGTTTAGGATCTCTGTGAATATAGTACAGATTGTAATTCAGTGTGTAGGGAAGGGGGAAAACCAGGGTCTGTGAATTAAATTAACAAAAGACAGATTAACAGGAGAAAAGACAGTTCCTTTATACATGCAACATGCATAAATATGGAAGAGCTCAGTGATGAGTAACTCAAAGGTGGTTAGTGGGTGGGGTTTAGGCGGGGCACAGTCGCTTGCACCTGTAATCCTTGCACTTTGGGAGACCAGGGCAGGTGAATCACCTGAGCTCGGAATTTTGAGCCCAGCCTGAGCAAGAGTGGGACACCATCTGTCCTAAAAATAGAAAAACTAGCAGGGCGTTCTGGTGGGCATCTCTTGTCTCAGCTACTCCTCAGGAGGCTGAGTCAAGAGGATTGCATGAAACCAGGAGTTTGAGATTGCTGTGAGCTATGACACCACAGCACCCCAGGGCAACTGAGTAAGACCACCTCAAAAAAAAAAAAAGAATGTGAGGTTTATATGCCATTTTAATAGGTGAAAGGAGAAAGGCATTTATGGGAAACAAATGACTTTTTGGAAAGATAAATGAATTTCAGGAGAACAAACAGTAGATAAGAAAGTTTGTGAAAATGTTTGTCTATACAAGCGTAAGTGGTCCTTTCACCTCTTTCAAGGTCATAAAATTTGCCTGGAGAAGGGATTTGGGATAGGTTTCATTTGATTTCTCCCTTCTGGGAGTACATCCCTCTGAAGAGAATTTATGGCTGTTTTATTCCCCAGAGTTGCTGCTTTTAGTCAGAAAAGAAAAGCTTTGTGTTTTTATTTTTCTTTTCAATGGTAAATGAATAGTAAATGTCTTTGGCTTAAAAGGGTCTTTATACCATTCAGGTATAGTTCACAATGGGCTATTCTGATTCCCTTCAAGTACACACAGGTAATATAGTAGATCTGTGCTAATAACATTTATGGAAGATGGACAATTTAAAAAGATTTTAAACTACTGCTTTGACTGATTCCAATTGATTTTCTAGTCTTTACAATAAAAACTTTAAAGTTCAGAGAATAGAAAAGAAAAAAATTCTTAAGAACCTTGTCACACATGTTTAGTAAGGACACAGACAACACCCTCAGAGAGATCTACAGTGCTAATGGTACCAGGGAATAGTCTGTGTAAGTCCTTTATGTGAATTAGCACCTTTAGTGTGGCGGACAGTCCTATAAAGCAGGTACTATTACCATCTCCTTTTAACAGATGAGGAAGCTGGGGCACAAACACATCAGGTCACTCTTCTAAGGTCACACCACTAATAAATGGGGATATAAGGACTTCCTGGGGAGGAAATCTATCTTCAGATTATAGGATTTTAACCATGAATGTATACAGCCTCTTTTTAAGTACAGATCCATTTTTTTTTTTTTTGAGACAGAGTCTCATTTTGTCACCCTCAGTAGAGTGCTGTGGCATCATAGCTCACAGCAACCTCAAACTGTTGTTCAATCAATTCTCTTGCCTCAGCCTCCTCGAGTAGCTGAGACTACAGGCACAGGCCACAATCAATGCCTGGCCAGTTTTAGAGATGGGGTCTCACTCTTGCTCAGGCTGGTCTGAACTCCTGAGCTCAGGCATCCACCCGCCTCAGCATCCCAGAGTGCCGGGATCACAGGCGGGAGCCACTGCACCGCACCCGGCTGGTACAGACCCTTCTAATGTCCTTCCTATAGATATGCACACAATTTGTTAACAAAAAAAATGAAATTTTTACATGATGTTTTACAGCCTACATTTACCTTTTAAAAGTATAAAGTATACCCTTCTATGGCATAAAATAGTCTTCAGTATCATTTGTAGGGACTACCTAGTATTTTCTTGGTACTAATAATCAGAGCTCTCATTTATTTAGTATTTAGCCTATTCCAAGTCCTCTGACACGTGCTTAGCACATATTATCCAGTTTAATCCTCATGGTAATGTCTCGAGATAATAATTAAAAATAATGGCTAGCATTGATTGAGATCTTACTGTTCACTGAACACATTTCAAGAACCTCATCCACATGGCCTCATCTGATGCTCCTTTCCAATAACCCTGGGAGGTCAGTACTTTTACCAAACAATGCGGGATTGTTTGGGTGAGCTGAGGTAGCAGATCCTCCTCTGGGGCTGCAGACCCTTAAGTCCAATATGGGACTTTGGCTCAATTACCCTTATTTTACTGATAATAAAAATAAGAGTCTGAGAAGTAAAATTGTCTGCTCAAGATCAACAGACAGCAAGTGACAGAGCTAGACAAACCCTAGAAGTGTCCGCCTCCAAAGGCCTTTGCAATATTTTACACGCCTGCCACCTCTAAGAGACTATAGTTTGTTTCATCTGAATGTGCCTCAGTTCTTGGAGGCAAGCAGACTTCCTGCTGCTGGAATGACTCTTGGCTTCCAGACCTAGGCTGACTTTAGCCCCCTAAGCCCTACTAAAACATTGACACTCCATATCGCTAATTGTGTAGACCGCCTGACCTTTTTAAAATCATACTTGGTAGACTATTGCCCCATTACATTACATCACTGGTGTTACTACTCTGTGGTATAAATGGCAGAGTGGACAAATCCATAATTCTTAGACTGTTTTTTTCTTGGTCAATCTCTCTGAAACTACCCAGGGCAAATAGCACGAGGCAGCACCATTTACAACTGGCCCAACACGAAGGCTGAACTAGTCAGGAGCTGATGTCAGATTTTGTGTACATTTTCCCAGTCCCTCACCTCAGAGCTCCTCCTCCTCCTACAGCTTCTGACCACATCTCTTAAAAACAGGAGGAAGGATCTCTTCAGTTCTCCTCTGCCTGTGGGATACTCAGCACACACAAAGGACCAGGCACTTGGCTAATCCCAACACTCAAATGAGAGAAAGGGGATGCCTTGCAGGCACAGTCATAGACGCGGGATTGTTTGGGTGAGCTGGAGTGGTAGGCACTCCTCTGGGGCTGCAGACCCTTCAGTCCAATATGGGACCTTGGCTCAAGTTCCTGCTCTGCTTTCCTGTGTGCGTTTGAACCTACTTAGGCCTCACTGCTTCTAATCTTGCCCTTGAACTCAACGTTGTTTAAACTTACACCCAAATCATGCCGTAAACAATATTGTGAAAATGAAAAATATTGGAGCATAATTAAAAGGAACGCTGTCTTTGCAAAGAGAGATTTTTCTCCCTGCCTTTCTCATTACAGCCTCAATGAATTGGGCATTTATCTGACCCTCAGATTTCTGAGCATCAATTTCATTATCTAAAAAGTGGAAGAATAGTAATCAAAATTAAATGAGCTAATGATTTAAAGTAACTAGATCATGAAGTGTGTGGGAAAAATATCCGCAAAGATGGTGTCCAACAATTCCTCCTACTCCCATGCCTGTAGGCCATGCTTGCCATCAGTGTGAGCTAGCCTTGGGATTGGCTGTGGCCAACAAAACATACCAGAAGGGAGGGTAGGCCAGTTTTGCACCTAAGTCTCAAGTGGCTTGCCAGCTTCTTTTTCACCTTCTTTTGAGATCCATCCACCATGTAAAGAAACACACTTTAGACTACCAAATGATGACAGGCCACTAGCTTTCCCTGCCTTCCAACTGTTCCCATATAGTTTCTCCACAGACAGAATTTCCCCTGGAAATAGAGAGAGAAGCCAACATAATAAAGTGCACTTAATAATGAAAGCTCTCTGGACTCAAAATGCTAAGCCTGGTTTGATGAAGAGGCACCAGGCTTCAATGGGTAACTCACTTACCCTAAATGTTCCTTCCAGCTCCTAATTCCACATTTTTTTTTTAGGCTCAGAATTGGGTTATTCATATGTTGGAGTCAGGATATTAAATGCCAATTTAGATGGCTTGGTTGAATGACTGCCAGCGATGCACTTGCCTCAACACATTTGGAGATCCAGAGAACCCAGGAAAACATTTGAGCTCCCCCTTTAATGAATCTCATTTCCTTCCAGTCTCCATTCGACAGATTGTCTCTTGGTGGAGTCTCATCAATTATTGTAAAGCCTGAACGGAGCAATTCGCTTTCCAATAGTACAGCATAGGGATGACGAACATATGGTCTGGACTCAAGAGTTGAGTCCATTTGCTGTAGGACCTCAGAGGTATTATTCTCACTTATTAATTTAGTCAATAAATAGGTATTGAGTGACTTCTATGTGTGAGGCACTATTTTAAATGCTCAGAAAACAGTAGCAAATAAAGACTGACAATGTCTCTGGCCTCCTAGAACTTATAGATTACGCTTCCATTTCTACACTATTAAAATAAATATTTTAATGGTGCACAGTTCAGCAGGTGGCTTGCAGTTTGAATAACATTGTGTATTTGTGTAACTTAGCACATTGCAAAAACTCAACACATGTTTCTATTATGTATAATAGTATTCAGTCAGGTCTATTCAGAAACATAGCAAAGGAACTTATAATATTTTAATATCCTTATATCTTATATATTTGGAGATATATTTTATGAAGAAAAATGAAAAGCAACCATTTCAGTAGAAAAATAGTAAACATAAAATGCAACATTTATTTCACATTTAAAATATTAAATAGAAAATAGAAACAATAGGAAACATTTTCTTACCTGTGGGAGTTCTACGTCTCTGGGGAGAAAATAATGAAAAGTACTATTTTCCAACTCTAATTATTGATATTTTTATATATGTCTCAGAAACTGCAGGAGAATAAAATATGCGAAGATATGCCCTGGGGAAATTTATCATATAGCTAATTTAGTGAGTTGGATTTCCCATGACCATTTGAATTTAGTTTTCACTTAATTTTGACTCCTAGATTATAATCCTGACTCTAAGGGGATCATACTCAGGAATTTCGGCAGTGATTTAGGAAGGAACAAAGAGTGAGAAAAGGACAGTCCAGCAGCAAGGCAGTGACGTAGCTTCTACTAAAACATATGAACCCTTCCTAAAGTGTATTCAGCCCTCAGAGTTAGCCAGACAAAGAATCTGACGATCCAAGATGGAAGAAGCCATATGTCATCAGAGGCTTGATGGCCTTCAAACTTAATTACCCCAGTGCAGAAATGTGAGCATAAATTGCTATACATACTCTAGAAAACTGTTTGGAAATATCAACTAAAATTCTACACATAACGACAACCACATATATTTTGGTTGAATATATCCAACCAAAATGTAAATATTCATGCCTCTAAGATATATGAAAATGGCTAAGTAGCATTATTTACAATAGGCAAAAGTTGGACTTCACCCAGATTCCATGAATTGTGGAATAGATAAGTAAAATTTGATTTAATAATGGAATAGACTGCTGCATAGCAAAGTTTTTAAACTTTGTTACCTGCAAAAATATAGATAAGTTGCACAAATATGTTGAGCAAAGAAGTGAGGCACAAAAGAGTAGGCACTTAAAACTCCATCCTGATACATTTCAGAAAAGGCAAATAAATACAGGATGGTAGGATCAGAATAGTGGTTACCCTGGGGGAATAAAAGAGGATAGTAGTAGGGACGAGACTTCAGGGAGTTTGGGGGTGTTGCTGATGTTCTATTTCTTGATGTGGGTTATGATTTTACAGGTGTAGTCACTTCAAGATAATCAATTGAACTTATGATCTGTACATGTTCCTATATCTCTACAGCTTTTAAATTAAAAATGAAACATAAGAGGGATGGGGAAAAATAAATAAAACATACACAGGCACATACCCATACACACAGAGCCAAGTCAAATCTTGTGCAGAACAAATAGGCTTAAAATGCAAATGATTCCCAACACATACAATTTTCTAGGACCCTGTCCCATGAGTGCTGCTTTCCCACTCCCACTAACTCCCCATCCTTATTCTTTCCCCTCTCTTGTCCCAGGTGGTAGTGACTGGGTGTCACCTGTGATTCTGAAAGGGCTTTGACACCTTTAGCACGTGCCCCACCCCAGTTCTGAATCGTCTGTGGCACCAATGGAAACTGTCTTATTTGGGGAAGTCTAATAGGAGAAACTGGGATACGGCTCTATCCTTCTAGTGTCCTTGAAGGATTGTGATGTGTACTGACTTGTGCTCCTGTTAATCGGCCATGAGGAAGAAAATGAAAAAGAAAAAACCCTTATTCAATTCAGTTAAAAGAAAGTAGAAGCATAATAACCACTTAGAGTGCCATCTGGTGTATCTTTGCCAATTGGCACAAACAAGTCGGCTGAAAGTCATGCACTTTAAAGCATTTCCCCAAGGATACTATAGACTTCTTCCTTTCTTTTCTTTCTCTCTCTCTCCCTCCCTCTTTCCCTCCCTCGCTTCTTTCCTTCTTTCCTCCCTCCTTCCCTCTTCTTTCTTTCTTTATTTTTTTTAAGAGACAGCATCTCACTCTGTTGCCCTCGGTAAAGTGCCATGGTATCACAGCCTAGCTCTTGGCTTAGGCGATTCCCTTGCCTCAGCCTCCCAAGTAGCTGGGACTACAGAAGCCTGCCACAATGCCCAGCTATTTTTGTTGTTGTTGTTGCAGTTTGTCCAGAGCAAGTTTGAACCTGCAACCCTCAGTATATGGGGCCAGTGCCCTACCCACTGAGCCACAGGCACCACCCAATTTCTTTCTTTAGAACCAGCTTGACAGAGTCCTAAGAATCCCTGTTTTGTACTAATCTGAGAAATACAGAATAACAAATGTTACAGTGGACGTTTGTCTATGATTTTGCCTGAGGTTCTGAGTAAGCTGTGTTTGGAGACATTCCCAATATGGAAATTGTAAAAAAAGGGAAAAAGTACGTATTGTATTTCTCATGCTCCTTTTACCTCAGAAATAGGCATGTGACCTGTGGTCCAATAATTAGAAGCACTTACCGTCTGAACTCAGCATTGGCGACTCACAAGATAAGAAGCTGAGACTCTGCCATTTCCATTTTGGGGTTTGCATCCAGTTTCTAGAAGCGATAAGGCAACAATTTTTGCAGAAATGTACAGACATTGTTGCGAGAGGTAGATAGACTGAGTTGCTCACAGGTCCTTCCAATTCAGGGTAAAGTGGCCAGTCAGGGGACTGTCCATGCGACTATCACTGTGTATTCAGCAGTACAGGCTGGCTAAGTTAGAAAAGTGAAGATAGCTTGAAGGTAGGAAACTGGTTTCCTCCCTTTCTCTTCTCCCTGTATATGTTATCTGGCCACTTCACATGTTCCATTACCCTATGTCCTATTTAACCTTTACCCAACCTTCCCGGGGCCTGTAATCTCCCTTCTCTCATTTTTAACCTTGACTGTTAACTACTGACTGCTATGCATTCTTGCACATGTACTGTTACGGCACCCGACGTAAAGACTCCTGAGAAGCAGGACAGGTTGCTGCATTGTTTTCAAGCTGCCACCAGGCACATGAAACTATGTATGTCCTCATAGGCTTCCAGGCTTTAAGCCACAAGTTTGGTGTAAAGTCTGGTGATTTCTCCAGCGCCATCTCCCTTGCTGACCACTGTCATAGGTTGGAGCCCATGAGATACCAAACACATTGTGAGACTTTATGCTACTTGAAGACTAACAAGTTAACCTACCAGTTTTAGAATGTTGTAGATGTGAAATCTTTGGATCAAAGACAAAGGACTCAACTATACGTGGCATTTCAAGCAACATGAACTTGTCCTCAGTTCTCATAGGAGTGATATGGATGAGTCTTTATGGATACTGGAACACATGGTAGGTATGTAACAGGTGCAGAACCTGGATCTTTTATAATGGACAGTAAGCATGTCTGCCCTCTGCTCTTATCTCCATCTTCCAAGCCTTGTGCTGCACAAACATACTTGAAAAAAGAATCTAGAACAAAACAATTGGTGTTTCTGCTTACAAGACATGCAGAAATGGAAGACAAGGGAGAATTATCTGCTAATACAAGATGCAACAATAATTGTTGGTAAAATTGGAAGTGATAATTGCAGTGATTCAATCTGACTGAAGTGTCACTGGCATCTTCACCAGACCAGTTCTGCAGCATAATCTACATCATTGACCCTGATTATATAATCTTGAAATCTTATTCTTAGAATCCTCTGGAGTTTCTGAGTTCTAGCCAGTATTTTCTGTTTAGTTTCTTTCATTTACAACTATTGATCCTGATCAATATACTTGAAAAGTGGCCACTTCTCATTGGAAAATATCTTTACACATCCATTTCTTGTCCTTTATTTTATTGGGTTCATTTAGCCTCTGAGATGTTGGGTAAATTACGTACTTTCCACCCTACCAAAACCAGATAAAAGATCTCTCCTGGGTTCAATCTTAAGGAAAAAGGAAGTTGGTGTCTGTATCATTAAGAGAGCCCAGGGAGGGTGATTGGTGGGATCATACTTAC
>CAUYRH010099365.1:0-37275 GCA_963574655.1 Perodicticus potto
GGGCGCCTGTAGTCCCAGCTACTTGGGAGGCGGAGGCAGGAGACTCGCTTGAGCCCAGGAATTGGAGGTTGCTGTGAGCTGTGATGCCACAGCACTCTATCCAGGGTGACAGCTTCAGGCTCTGTCTCAAAAAAAAAAAAAAGTGCCATTTTCAGCATAGTTTTTCTGATTTTAGCTGGTCTCAGTATGGGCGCTGAGGCTCTCTCCAAAGCACCCCAGACAGGGACCAAGCTCCCCCAGTGAGTGTCACTTTGACAATGCTGCATTTCAGCAGGCTCTTTACCAAGTCACGTCCTGCTGTCAGAACAAGGCTGCAGCCACCTGCCGCTGTGCTCTCCACACGTGTGCAGCCCAGAGGCCCCCTTTTCTCTAAGGTAGTTCTCACTTTCTTTCTTTCATATCATAACAAGAGGTTCTGCCATCAAAGCATCTGTTTCTAGCTTTCAATTCCCTTGGGATATCAAATGAAGTGTTTAGCTAAATAAAAAGAATAAAATGTTGCTTTTTGTTTCATCGCAAGTATTTTAGATCTGTTAGTTTTCTTCTAAAATTTCTGTTTAAAAATCTAGTCAGAATATTTAACTTGCATTGATAAAGAATCCTCAAAGGCCTAGAAACATCTGAAAACTCTAAGTGTCTCAAAATGTGAGGAAAGGCGCTGCGGAGTGGCCCTCTGCCCACCCACACCCTGTCCTGTGGTCTCCATACCCCTCTGTACAGGCCACAGCTGCAGACAGGAGTCTAGAGCAGTGGCTACAAGCCCTGACCTCAAAGCCAGACTTCTGGCTTCAGGTCCTGACCTGGCCACCGCTGGACATGTGGCCACTGAGCAGGCTTCTTGGTCTTTCTGGCTTCCCATCTGCAAAGTGGCATTCTGCTGGCACCCTCTTGACGGGTTGTTGTAAGGAGTAACGTGTCAGGATAAGCTGTGTAAGCCTTTATACATAAAAAAATGGAATCTGAGACAGACCTAGAACTGGACTCGAGTGGTTTTGAGACTGTTTGTGGCGTGGAAGCGCAGAGGGGGGGGTCAGGATAAAGTCCCATGTCCAACAGGGAATGAATGAAACTCCTTATTCAAAGCTCCAATTCAAAGCTCCAATGGCCAAGATGGAAACATTCTAAAGACAAAAGAATTTCATTTCTCTCTAATGTCTTCTTCTTCCTCTTGTCTAATACAGCACAGTATTAACATACTTATGTCAGACTTGCAAATCAGATTGAAAGCCGTCAGACCGAAGTGTCCATCAGCCCATCAAATTCGCATTAGATCTAATCCACACTCACTGATTTCACTCTGCTCTGAATTCTAAAGCACGCTTCCAACTGGCATATTTTGATCATCTCATTCTCTGTCATTTCTTTATTTTTCAAACTACCTTGAATTCTTGCTTCAGTTTTCTTGCCTTTTTTGGACAAAGTTTGTTAAGATGAGATCCTGATAGAAATTGAGGATTACTGAGGTCAGGACACACCCTCTCCCACACTGCCAGAGAGACACTGAGGCAACCTCAGTCTGTGGGCTCCAGGCCCGCCACGACCTGGGCCGCCTCGCCACCCCAGTTGCGTGTTAGTCACACCTTCACGTGGCTGTGCCAGCGTCCCCCTGATGAGTTACCAGTTGGGCCTGACATGTGGCCCTGTGGTGATGGCCTAAGCAATTCGTCTCGCACATGGCCCGTCTGACCCTTCTTGACCCCCAGTCCCAGCAGTGACCTGAACGTCAGCTTCGGCCTTGGTGTTAACGTCTCCCCGTGGACTGTGTCAATGCGCAGCCTCTGCTGCCCTCATGCCCTCTGGCTCCCGCAGATGCCTGTGGCCACCTGCCCTGCTTACTCTGTGCTGCCAGTGCCCAGCCTGACCCGGGTGGCCCACGCCAGTCCCTTTTGTGTTCTGGCCACTTGGCTTAATCTTTTGGAATTCCAGTCTCCTCATCTAGAAACTGCAGCAATGATCTCTGCTCTCCAGCCTTGCAGGCTCTGGGGTTCAGCAAGGGCAGGACTGCCCGTCCTGGCAAGGTGGGGAATACAGGGCAGGGGTGTGCATCGTGATGATGAGAAGGTGCTTGCACCCTCATTCTCCAG
This sequence comes from Perodicticus potto, assembly GCA_963574655.1. NCBI lineage: Eukaryota > Metazoa > Chordata > Mammalia > Primates > Lorisidae > Perodicticus > Perodicticus potto. The sequence goes on from CAUYRH010099365.1 coordinate 2,085, forward strand.
GCATGGCAAGGAGGAGCAGAGACTGGAGGCTCTCCTGGGCTTCCGGGCAGCGTGGTCTCAGAACCCGCTGGACGTGACTCTGGCAGCCAGGCCCAGCCCCCACCGGCTCTCACAGGACATGTGATCGGGGCACAGGGGATTCCCAGAGCACTTTCGGGGTTACAGCAGTCGCCTAGAAAGTATGGAGGTTCTCAATCCTTCGAAATTATGAGTTTCTATGAGATTTAATCACATGCTCTGGGAAACAAATCAGCAGATTCCAGAAACCAAGAAGAGCTGTGGATGGACAGACAGGACATCTGTCCCTAGGCAGCTCCTCTGCAGGTTCTAACTTGTATTCACATCCAGTACATTTTCTTGTTCTCTGGGGAGGCCTTGTGGTGCATCAAAATGGTGCACCTTCACCAACACTCAGCCACCAAAGAGGGTGGGCGAATGAGGCAGGAAAGCCGGTGAGAAGGGAGGATCAGAAGGTCTGGACGTCCGAGGCCTGGGTGGTGCCCGGCAACCGTATCCATAACCAGGAGACTCTGGGCTTTGAGTCTTGTGACTTTCAGAAATGAATATTGTTCTTGAATTAAAATTTCAAAGCTGTTTTTACAAAGATCTCAACCCAGTCTTCCATAACTAAAGGAGAAAACAATACTGATTAACATCCACAACATGCGGTCATCTCTGATGAATTGCACAAACAGGAAACAACAACCACAGACAAGGTCCCTTGCAGCGTTCTACCTGGAGCAGAAAGTCAGCACTCACGCTGGACTCGGCGGCTGGGCTTGTCTACCTGTGAGGCAATGCTGGAGCCCTGGCCCAAAGAACACCTGCCTCCCCTATCTGCTGAAATGGGGTCTTTGAGCCCAAAACACCAACTGAGGAGAGATGTTTCTGCACACCCCACCCCACCTGGAGTGCAGCAGCCTTGATTTCTGTGGACGTCTGAGAAGCTGCTTACCTGCTGTGTCCCAGCAGTCACTGTGACCTTCCCGTGGCCCATGTAGGACAGAGAGAGGCCATGACCTTCCCGTGACCCACATAGGACCCAGAGGGCTGAGGAAGGAGAACTCCAGGACACCAGACCCCAAGCACAGCAGGTGCAGGGACTGGGCTCGTCCTTGGAGCTGCGTGCTGTGGCACCCGGGTTTGCCCAGCTCAGGAGCACTTGGCGTTTCTGCCAGAGTAACCCACGGTGTCTTCTCCACACCATGAAATGGTTCCAGTGAGTGACCTCCATGGAGAAATCTCGCTGTTGAAGTCAGTTCCCGTGAGCCCTCTGACAGCACCTCATCTGTCAGGGAGAGGAGCGGCTCACCAACCCTGCACGTGTCCAGGTTTTCAAGGCAAAGGATGAAGTTTATTTATTCTTAATGTACTTTGAATGTAAAGAGCTTACAAAGTGAATAAGCTGATCCCTTGACATGAGAAGCAGAGATCCTTGTAGTATAAAGACACAAAAGAGCTGAGCAGGGTGGCCTGTGAGCCACCTCGTGACGTGACTTTCCTCAAAAGTCAGTATTTTTATGTCTAAAACTAGGATGGTGACAACCATTTTGCAGGTCTAACTTGGGTGATAGTGCATGTGGAAAATTGTAGGTGACTGCAGTCTGGGAGAAACAAGGGCTCTGCGCATCGCCCGCCATGTCTTCCCTCTGGTGTCTTTAGAGCAGAGCACTCTCTCCCACAGCCTGGGAAGTACACACGTGCACACACATCCCAGGACAGGAGAGTGAGCCTCAGGGGGTGCCAGCCCCATCCACACTGCAGCGCTGTCCCCAGACCTCCGTGCGTAGGGCCGTCTGTCAGCCAGACCCACACCACAAACCTCCAAGGGTTGTGCTTGGTCTTTGGAGGAGGTACAAAGGCATGTGAAAAGGAAGGTCACAGAAAACACGAGATCTTGTTTAGATTTTGGGACAGAAAGATGCCAGAAGTGCCCTGGATCAATATGACTCACACCTCCCTGATGGGTCTGCCCGGACAGGGAACTGGCTGGAGGCAGAGCTCTCAGCTCCGTAGTCCCTGAGCCAGGGTTCCCCACACCGGCCGACAGGCAGGCGTTCAGCACCCGAGCACCGGCCACCCCACCGTGAGGGCACCTCCTCTCCCTCTGTAGCTCCCAGCTGCTCAGTGGCAGCAGAGGAACTGATCCAGGCTTTCATGTTTGCTTCATACACCACAGGGATGAGAAGGGAAGAGGGCACCTAGCAACCGTGTCTCCATAGCAACTCTCCCTCATCCCCTTCTGGCCCCAGGGCAGCCCCTGAGTGTCACAGAGGAGGCCAGACAAGGTCAGACTTCAAAGAGCTACCTCCCAGACCACTGACGCCTGCCCTGCCTGCAGGTGGGAAGGGTGGGGCTCCAGAGGTTTGTCCTGCAAGAATGCTAATAAGACAGGAAGATTAAAAATTACTGCAAGCCTCTTGCCTTCTAAGCCAGTTCCCGGTTACCAAGGTTTCCTTCCTTCCTTCCTTCCTTCCTTCCTCCCTTCCTTCCTTTTCCTAGAAAATCATTCCTATTCGTCCTTTATACTATGAAGTCTATAGCTTATATGACAAGAAACCACCTTTAAGATGTGATTCTTTTCCTAAAAAACCTATTTTTGATATTAAGCAAATATAGTTTCTATTAAAAACTCTGAGACAGACACATTTTACAATGTTAATCAGAGTCAAAGTTGCTTCCCAGGAAAGACTCAGTAAAGACAGGTGTTTGTACTATTTGCATTGCCACAGTCAGCACACCCCGCGACATGTTCTATCTGAAACAGTTTGGGATATACAAATGAATGGAGAATAGCTACGATAATGAAATTAATGTGTTAACAATGGCCTGAATCTACATATTTGCATTAATGAGCATATCTATATTTAATCACCAAGCTCTTATTGCACGCAGACAGCACAGCTGGCAGGAACTGCCCACAAATAGGCAGCAACCAAGATCCTGTCCCCTAGCAAGCCAAGGAGGTGACCAGAGTCCCCCCCACCCCCAGCCATTGCACTTGGTGGCCAGGGCTGCTTCCTGGGCCCTCCGTTCATGACTGTTATTCCCCCTCAACTTCCCTCCTCAATCAGGTGCCGTACCCTGTGGGCTGAGGTCCTGGGTCTCACTTTGGGGATCAGGAGCTCAGCAATCCCTGGGGGATCTTTGCCCTAAACTTCTGTTGACAGGACATGCGATAGTCAGGAGGGAACAGGCATTGGGGCAAAAAAGCCTCTGCAACAGGCCAGTAGCCAGAGGGCTGCCATGGCGTCTTCCCACCAGTGTGGACTTTTCCTTTGCAGTGGTGCCCCCGGTCTGGGTGAAGGGTCTGCACCTGCAGCCTCACCTCTGAACGGTGCCTCCTCCTCAGAGGCGAGGTGCTCCCTGGGCGGCACTCTGCTCGCTCTGTCCCTCGTCTGCCTCGCACCACCCTTCAGCTTCCTGAGCTCTTCAACCGCAGCCAGGACGGCTATGCTGCCTGTCCTCCCGGCCGAGGCACCTCACTCTGCCCTCTCCTCAGAGCTCACGCCCAGCTGCTCCTACCCCATGAATATTTCCATCTTTGTGGTCTTCACCCGCCACAGGTGTTCTCATAACGGCATCCCTATAGGACCCGCGGTGGCCAGGCAGTCAAACCCAGGGCGCTCAGCGGGGCAGTTTGGGTGGAAGTGTACCCCTTGCCTTGGGGAAATTGCTGAGCCTCTTGTGCCTGTTTCATTTTAAAACATGGCTGACGGCGGGATTCTGCTTGTGGGGTTGCTGGGGAGGTGCGGCAGCAGTTAGAAGGGGGCCGACGGAGACACTGTGGGTACACACACCAGTCCCTGGCTCTTACTGGGGGAGTGCTGCCCCCCAACTGCCTGTGTCGTGAGATTCAGGAAGAGCTGGTCTTGTCACCTGTCACTGTGGCACTCGTGGGTGTCCTCTCTGTACCAGAGACACTTAACTGGACTCTATGCCATGACTTCCCCCAGGCAAAAGGTCCCCAGCCTCCAGCAGGGCAAGACCTCTACAACCCACCTGTCTTCAAAAATGCTTTAGCTCTGTCTTGGCCCTACCGAGGGTACTCAAAGTGCTAGTGCACATGGTTTTTCCTATTTTGTGAGTGGAACTCGTTCTGAGCCACATGATGAGTGGACAACAACAGTTTCTTTCACACCCAGGATGCCTCGGCCCTTCCCTGGGCTCCTGAGAGCCTGCTCCACAGTCAGTAGGAGCCCTCAGGGCTGCAGCAGAAGGCCACACGGCAGGCGGACGGCTGCCCCGCAGGGCAGTGCCTTCCACAGAGCAAACCCTGACCCCTCCCTCTGTGGCCAGGACCAGTGCTGCCACCAGCACAGAGGGCCCTTCATTCCTGCCCTCCCCATGAGGGAAGCCGGTGGGCGCAGCACCTGAGCCACACAACAGGGCCCAGCAGAAGTCCGATGGCAAGAAGTGCAACTTCCTGGCTGTGCCGGCGGTGGAACAGGGTGAAACTCACCATCTGCGGCACAGCTAAGCAGAGCCGGGTGCCGGGAACCCAGCAGGTGAGAACAGGTGACGTGCGTGGTACCTGGTACTATGCCTTACACCAGTCCTGCTGGCCCCGCTGGCCCTTGAGGCCAGTAGCCTCAACAACCTTGATCCAACAGCCTTGGGATGTTCCCCATACTCCTTAATGGCCCCAGCTCCCAGGAAAGCCCATTCTTCCTTTGGTCTGCCACACCGCCAAAAGCTCTTCCTAAAAGAGGGTCCCCAGCCCTCTACCACACCTGCCACATACAATTGAGCCATCCAGTGTTGACAGGCAGTGACCCTTGTCTCCCTTGACTTTTCTCTTCTCTGAGCTAAATATCTCCAAATGCTTTTTTTTCCTCGAGTGGTGGGTCTCGAGTCCTCCCCCACTCCTGGCCACACTGCATTGTGACTGGAATGTTCCACTCCGCCCCTCCTTGCAGCCGTGGTGTGCAGGGTGTCCCCTGCCGTGCGGCATGGAGAGGGTGCCTATGGAAATGAGCTTCAGACTCAGGGTGTCACATCCAAGTTCAGGCTCCTCCTCCACGTGGAATCGTGGCCTCTCTGTGCTTTGTTCTTATCATCACACCTGCTTCAGTTTGCTCAGCCTGTGTCCCTGAACTTGTTCTTTTAGCACATCCTGGACAGGGGACACTCCTCTTCTCTGGCAGGTGTCCAGGTGGCCTGAGTGTGCCTCATGCACCCTGTGCTCCTGGTCCTCACGGCACGCCACACGTCCCACATTCAGCTCTCCAAGGATAGTGATCTTCGGTTGAGGACATGACCCTGACATCCTCTCTGGGCGGTGGAGGTTAAAGAGCCACCCTTGTCACTATGGGGTCACCGTGGGGTCTCTGCCATCCACCCCTCCTGCCGTGCTGCCCTTCACAGAGGGGACCACGGTGCATCTTGGCCTCCCCACCCGGCCTCTGGGACCGTCTGATCCTGGGAGAGCACCGTGGGTGCAGGAGTCTGCGGGTCACGGGGAGCAGCCTGGCCTCACCCCTCCATCCTCTCCCTCCCCGGCTCCTCACTGCCTCTCTCTCTTCTGATGATGCTCTCCTTCCCCCAAACCAAGGCTGATCCAGTCTTCTCCTCGGTGACTGCAGATCAGAGGCCGCCCTCCCGCCCTCCTTTGTGGCCAGTGCCCCATGCCTGCTCTGCTCTCCTGCGTCTTCCTCACCGAAGGGAGGTCGTGACAATCAGTGGATGCTTTGCTTTTCAGAAGCTGCTATGGACGTGTGTCCTTAACACAGCTCTAACTAAGCTTCCTTCACCTTCCTGCTATCTCCTTCACTCTCCTAATTTTACAAGACCTGAAAAGTCTGCAAGAAGTGCAGGCGGGAACAGAAGAGCCGTGCAGGTTACAGAACAAATGAACCTTTCCATAAACCGTGACAGAGGCAGGGAGTGGGAGCTGTGGAGAGTAAGGGAGCGTTGTAAAGAGCTTAGCTGAGCAAAAGTGCAGGAGGTGCCTGTCCTCTAATGCCGGCCTCGTCACTCTGTGTGCCTTTACATAAGAGACAGAACCTATTTAGAGCAATGTCCTTGCCTGTGAAATAAGGGTATCTGATTAATCTATTGTGAAAACCTCTTGCAGAACTAATTATGAGAAATCATTTGTAAATATGACCCATTAAACATGTAAAATGAGGGGGAAAGGCAGATTTCAAAGGTGAAAGGAAGAATATTTCCCCTTTTTTTCTTTTTTTTGATAAGGGACTGAAAGGGAGAATATAAACTGAAAAAAAAAAAAGTTTGAAACCCAGACATTGATGCCCAGAGGGTGAGATGTGAGACAGGACTTGGGGGAGAGGAGGAGATGGCGGCAGGAGTACTCGGGGTGGGGGCGATGTGGGATCTTTTAATTCCTCTAATTGGGATAAAAATGTTTTCTCTACAAGACCAGATAAGGGCTTCAAAAACTGAAAGTTCCACAAACCTGAACAACATAGGAAAAATAGACAAAGAAAACTAAAATAACAAGAACATTAAAGGTTGGAAGGACATCTCAGCTGGATAGGAAAAGCCCGCAGCTGCCCCTGCTGTGGGCCCTGGGTTGCTTCCTCCTCTGGTACTGGGAGACCGGCCTTCCCCAGGATTGGCTGAGATCTGTGATCCTGTGGAAACGGCCTGTTTTTAAATTGTATAAGCCTCCTCCTCCTTGGTTTACTAGGAAAGAAACACTCAGCCCTACGTGGGCCAGGAGAGGGGAGAAGTCCCTGCCCTGGGCTCTGCCCACCTGGAGACCCTACACACAGCACCCCCTGCATGGCCCACTGAGGTCCAGTCTGGCCGAAAAAAGGGGACCTTGGTGTCCTCTGGCCATCTGAGCTGCCCTCCCACCCTGGAGCTGGGTACCTGTGTCTGTGAGAGTCCCAAGGGTGGCGAGGGCAGCAGTGAGCTGGTGGCTGTGGCCATCCGTGGTGGGTCGCCGGTCTCTGTCTCACTTGCAGTCCGGCTGGCTATGGTGTGGGAAAGCTAGCACTGTAGAAGCCACAGCCTTTGCAAAAGACTCCCTGAGCCCCCTCCTGCCCCCACACTAATCCGGACACCTGAGGAACGGGTGAACTCCTGTTCACTTACCCCTGCAGACCCAAGGGGTGCGGCCATAGTGCTCTTGCCGGCTTGGAGGCCAGGGCCATCCAAGGCCTGGGTAGTGGAGGGGCGCTCAGCCTTGTACTCCTCAGCCTGCTCATGGGTTTGGGAGGAATTCCCTGCAACAAGCCCCATAGATGCCTTTGAAATGGGTTGCACTCCCTGTAAGTGGCAATAACTGCCTTAGAGCTCAGTGTAATCGGCCAAAGGTGAGTACCTCTCTTGAGACCCCAGTGCCCCTGCAGAGCCAAGAGTGAGACCCCCCTGCATGTGGAAGTGGGAGCCTGCCCTGCACTGTGAGTGTTGTGAATGCACCACGGCCTGAATGTGACTTGCTCCCCCCGGTGTGGGTGAGAGGCCAGGGGTGGTGATGCTGTTGCCTTGAGTTGGCTGCACTAGTCACCTGTTGTATTTTTTTTTTTTTTTGCATGGGTCCTCGATTCCAACCCCAATACTGGCTCCGGCTGCCCCAGCCTCTTGTTTAGCCGCTCCACTGCTGCTGGACGTGCATGTGCTCTGGCAGCAGGTTCCCAAGGACACATCCCGTTAAGTGAATGGGACGTCAGGATGTGCTAGGTACGTTCTGCCGCACTGCGCAGGGGCCGCTGCCGGGTGTGCGGGCGCCCTCAGCCCTGCAGCAGCTCACAGTGTTGGCAACAGGGGTCCAAGTCAGGCGCCCGGGGCAGCGAGGGCAGCATGAGCCACACAGATGGCTGACGAGTGGAGACGCGTAGGATGCATGACTGAGCAGATGGACAAGGCTGCATGTGCATGGCCGGTGGGGCTGTCCTGGGAGCCCCCGGTGCTCCCAGAAAGCCAGGCCTGCCGCATGGGCATCCCACAGGAAATGGGCCTGGGCAGCGCCTTTGGGGTCCAGTAGCCCAGAGCCCTTCTCACCCAGACCCCGTGTAGCCGCACTGTCCCAGGGCATCACAGGGCCACGGCTACCAGAGCAGGGGGCAGGGTGGGAGGGCGAGGTTTGCTCCAGGGTGTTAGTGGTTGACCCACTGCTGCTGCTGCTCTGGGCCTGCCAGCCTCTGAGTCCAGCTATTCATCTGAGGGTGCGTAATCCCCACGGCCTCCAAAGCGGCCCCACAGGATGTAAGGATGTGTCTGTCCTGCTTAGTACAGTCCCCAGGCTCCACGGAACTACAAAGGCCCCTCCACTCAGCGGATCCACCCTATTCTACCCGACAGAACCTCACAGTTGCTTGGGCATTCTACCAGCACGAGCCTCTTCATCACAACTTCTGAGTTTCATATGCACATGACCCTTCCACATTCTTAGTAACCCAAGGCCTAATCTATTCCAAAATGTTCTCTGAATCACCAAGAAAAAATGTTACTTTAAGGGGATCTTTAAAATTGTTTCCTATTTATTTGTTTGTTTTTTTAGTATAGTTTAAAAAGAAAAATGCTTGGGACCAAACGGAAAAGGAGTTTTGTGTTAGTGGACTAGAAGTCAGAAAGCCAGTGTGCAGCTAAACGCCGTGGGTGTGACAGGTCCACCTTGTGTTCTGAGACGTGCAGGCTTTCTCAATGCCAGAGGGTCCTAAACACCAGGTTATAACAGCCCCTTAGCTGGCTCTCAAGAAACAGAGCAGAACAGGAAACCCGAGGTGTCTCAAGGATGCAGGCAGGCCCTTCTGCCCTGACACCTGAGAGGCCCCACGTGTGGGGAGGCAGTCTGTGCGTCCTATGTTGACTGGGTCTCCACACAGCTGGTGTGTGGGGGGGGCTGCCACCTCCTTTCCACTGAGAAGGCACAGGGCCGATGGAGCCAGGCCCTGTAGGGAGGGGAGGCTCCCCCGGGTAGAAGGCAGCCAAATGGTGGCTTAGAAAAATCAGACCCCAATGCCAGACCCACTTTCCTGGGTTAGAGTGGGAAAGAGTTCAAAATATGCAGACCTAACAAAATTTCCCAAAAAAAAGAAATATTTGGATAACTTATTAATTCAAAAGCAACTTACAGCTTGCGCCTGTAGCATAGTAGTTAACGCGCTGGCCACATACACCAAGTTTGGCCAGTTTGAACCCAGCCCAGGCCAGCTAGACAACAATGACAACTGCAACAAAAAAATAAACTGGGCGTTGTGGTGGGTACCTGTGTTCCCAGCTACTTGGGAAGCTGAGGCAATGGACTCGCTTAAGCCCAAGAGTTTGAGGTTGTTGTGAGCTGTGACACCACGGCATTCTACTGAGGGTGACATAAAAAAGTAATTTACAAGACTTGTCTTTCCTTTAGTTTTATGTCATTTATTTTAAAATTGGCAAGAACAACATATAGTTGTCCCTTGGTATCCCTGTGGATTGGATCCAGTTCCCCCTGTGGATGTTCAAGGCCCCTTGGAATAGCACAGGGTAGTATGTGCAGACACAAGCACCACCTCCCCACGCTTCAGACTGTCCCTAGAATACTTAGAATACCTAACATAATGTTTCTATAATAGTTGCTATAATGTGTTCTTTTTTTAATTGTTGTTTTGTTGTTTTTATTGTTTTTCCCAAGTGGTTTTGATCCCTGGTTGGTGGCGCTTACACGTGGGGAGCTACACAGAACCAGGGCAGACAATATATCACTTAGAAGTAACCTGGATTCTCTCTGTTTTAAGAGAAAGTTGCAGAGTGTAGCTTAAGAATAAGAACAAGTGTATGTCATTTTTCCGTTTTAAAATGTCTTTATTTTTCTTTTCTCTACATTTCTATATTTTTCCCATTTATATATTTATATAACAAAAAATCAAAATTTAAAAATACATATTTTTAGAATAACATCTATTTAGTAAAAAAAAATGTGCTTTGGCAAAAAAAAAAAAAATGCTTTTTTTTTTGAGAAACCAAGTCTCCTCTGTCACAATTCTAGCCCACGGCAGCCTCAAGCTCCCAGGCTCATGTGCTCCCCCCGCCTCGGCCTCTCAGGTAGCTGTGACATCACCACTCCCAGACAGACGGACCTTGCGCTGTTACCCAGGCTGGTTTTGAACTCTTAGCCTCAAGAGATCCTCCCACTTTGGCCTCTCAAAGTGTTTGAATCACCAACCCTGGCCAAAAAGAAAAAAAGTTTTTTAATTGAAATTTCTATATAGTGGGGCAAAGGGTTCCATATGTGGATATGTGGCCAGAATCATTCTGACTTAGAAATGTGTTTTTCTACTATAGATAGGACCTAATTTTACATTTTCACTATTTCTTTTAAAATTTAGGTCATAAGAAAAAAATTATATTCATTTTCATATTTTGTGTGTTACTAATTTAGCGCCCTCCATAGAATTGTCATGAAACAAAGTAACAAAAAGACACTCTTAAAAGGGCTTACCTGAAATTCTTCAAAGAACTAAAAATACATTAGTCTGACTTTATTTTTCCTTGTTCTGAATATTATTTATGTATGTTTAGAAAGCAGACAACCATAGCAGGCTGGCCCGATTAGATTGGGTCAACCACAGAGAGAGATTGATCCAGATACAGCCCCCACATGCTGGTGCTGTGAGCTTTACTTATACGGGCTTTGAAAATAAGTAGTTGACTCCATCCAAAGGAGGGAGCATGTGTCTCCTCGAGACATTTTCTCCTGTGAGCTGATTTGGGGCTGACTGCAGCCTTCCCCAGCAGGAGGACCCCGCCAGATGCTGAGTGAGGCACAGGAGAGCCCCCGCCCCACCCCTGGCCCTGCCCCCCAGGGCGTCCTGCCCGAGGTCATCAGTGTGAGCTTGTTCTCAAGGGGGATGGTGAGGGACAGACCCTCGGTGACCCCAGATGTGTAACCCACACTCTGCCCAGCAGGAGCGCAGCCTGGCCAACTCTGACCCCACAGAACAACGCTGGCTGCCCGGAGCTCCTCCCCGAGGAGCCAGGAATCATGTGGACGGAGCTGCCGTTAGAGTGCCCCCTACCCTGGGTTTGCAGAGTGTACCATCGTGAAGAGAGCGACCTGTTCTGAATGGCTTAGTATGATTTGAGTATTTATTTAATTCTCATAATATTTCTTCCTGAAAGAGAGAGAATGAGATGGTGGGGTGCAGAGGGACCCATGTGGCTGTCTGATTGATGGGGCAGCAGCCCAGCTTCAGTCAGTACATACAACTCTCCCCATTTCTGCTGCCATTTCAAGTGTGGTTTTGTAAAAGGGACGGGACAGCACAGTAGTGGGCTTTATACTGCTGAAGACAGGTGAGAAGCACGCCTGAGCTAGTTGTTGGCTATCCCTTCTTCGTGATGTGTGCTAACGCAGAAATGTCACATCCTTTTTGATGGCAGTGTGTACATCTTCTGACCCCATGTGCGTGTGGTCAGTGGTGGTTCTCACATCGGTGAATCACAAAGACAGCCAGGGATATGTAGGAGTGCTGGGGTCAAGGTCAGAGGTCTCTTTGATGTCTCATCTACAAACATGGCAAACCCTCGGCTATTCCTTCTGGAGAATGGCCTGCTGTGAAATCAGAACCCCAAAAGATTGCCAGTGTTTCTGGGGGTTTTCTTTGTTTTTTTCAATTTTGCCTGAATTGTCTATGTCGTCCCTAACTTCAACACTGTTTTAAAAACAGTTTATTACAATTTTTCCTTCATCATTTTTAAAAATCTATACAAGACCAGTTTCTCAGATAGTAATATGCACTACCCAAAATTATATACTTCCTCTTAATAGTGCTTAATCTCAGGCAGACACATGACCAGAGATAAAGCGAGATCAGGGATATTCTTGTCTTGAATGTGTCTGTGGAGCAGCAAGCATAGATTTGAAGATGATTTATTCATCACTTTCTTTCCCTGATATTTTTTACCAATAATGCCTTTGGAAAATAAAACAAAAATATATAGAGAGAGCCAAGTGTTTTATTTAATGCAACTTTACATTTTTAACCATCCGTCAGAACTGAAAATAGCCCTGGTGTTCCAGATCACGGCAACTCTCAGGAAAGCAGGCAGGGGGGTTGTGTGCTCTGAAGCCTCCCTGGGAGGGCGGGGTGGGGGGTATTGCCATGGAAACCGAGGGAGCCTCTTCTGCCGCTCAGAGTCAGAGCTGAGCAGCACAGGCTACGCCTGGTCTTACCCCAGGGGACATCAGTGCCCCCAAGGAACCCTGCATGGGAAGGATGTGCTGTTAGATGGGAGGATGCAAATCACTTTCACAGCACTCCCGTGATCAGGGGTCCTGGAGTCCACTCCTTTTGAGAATCAAAGATCCTTTTTGTTCGACAAAGAATCATGTCCTATTCATTGACTTCAGAAAATTGTATATTTGAATATTGAGACTTCTTAAAGCTGAGAAATTTGTATGTATACCTAAGATTTTAAAAAGTCTTACAGTCTCAAACAGTAGCATAAATGTAAACCCCTAGGACAGCTGGACAAAAGAAGAGTAAAAACCCCTTCTGGGCTGCCTTATATGGGCCTGAAGCACCACCTAAAGGTGAGAAAGCGGAATTACTACACCCCCCAAAAAAATCAGGAATTGGTTATCTCAGGGAGACACAGTCTGTATTTTGACTGCGTTTCCGCTGGGCGCCACCTGGCAACAGGAAAAGGGATGCTCGGGGCAGCCCCCCAGACTGCAGTGTCAGCACGAGGGGGCAGGAGAGGACCCCCCACTCGGGAGGGCAGGGCGCTGAGAATCCTGGCCTGTTAAACACGTCCACATGTGCACAGCCGGCAAGTGGAGTATCTGCATTCAGCCCCCTTTTGCCCAACTTGAAACCCTGAAAATAGAAAAACCTTTTAAGGAAGTCCTCCTGCTGCTGACTTTTTTTTCTTTCTCAACACAGTGAAAGCTTTAAAAACGAGCCAAATCAATATTCTCTTGTTTGTTTTCATGGTGCAAAGGGACATCTTAAGCACCTCTTTCTTATTAAATGATGAATTATACATTTGTAAATGGCACTTAAACACAAAGCAACTACTGCAACATTTTTTATGGGTAGTAAAATCTGATTTTCATGGTACTATTTTGGCTATATTACCTCACTTTAAATTTGAGCAGAATAGGTCACCTTCCTTCTGCCTCCACCAAAAAAAAAAAAAAAAAAAAAAAAGACATTTTAAAATGGATGCATTTTAAGTAAACATGCACCATGTGTACTTATGTAAGGAGTTTAGGAAGTCTTGAGCAAAAAGTAAGACAAAATATATATCATTGGCTGGTAGGAAAAGTTTGTTTCTTGTTACATATTCAAAACAGAAACTCGAATGAAGATTAGCTTTTCTTAGAACAATTTTTTTTTTGTTTCAAATTTTCTTCCCCATGTGAAAGTACTACAGTCGGGGTTTACACGCATGATGTCTCACTGGCAGTCAGCTAGTCGAGCCAGCTGAGTGATGACTTAGACAATAATTGATGACTGACTGGTCTTACAATCATAATTTAAGTGTAACAAAAATCAATCCAGCAATCAGATTGGGAGTTACTGTTCTAATATGTACATGGAGACTGTTTCTACCTCATCCCTATTCTGCCTCAAACTCCTATTTTTAAAGACCCCCAAGTCCCCCCCAAAAGAGGCGTTAGGGGGTGCACGGGAGAGTCCTCTGCTGGCTTCTCACTCAACTCCGCCCTCTAACAGGATGTGAATGTCAGTTCTGTACCCTAAAATGTAGAATTATGTTCCCTTTCTTAGGACAAAAGAATGCCAAAAATTGTTTACACGTCCAAGTGTCAGAATAGGACATTCGTACACTTGAAATTATCCAGTCTCCTGTATTCACACTCCAGTCCCTGTCCTCTGGTCTGTAAGCAAGTAAGTTGCTGGCTGATCTCAGCACCCAGCAGCCAGAGTGGCTTTCTGGAAGTGGAGAGGAAGCTGAAATGTTCAGGAGCAGTAAATGTTCAGTAAATACTTAAAATGTGGGGTGTTTCTCATAGGGGCTTACTGCAGAGAGATGGCTCATTTGATGTCACTCCGAGGTGGTGATAGTGTTTACAAAAGCACTTTATCCTTGTCTTCTTTTGGGGGGAGGTTATAAATTCAATGAAAAGTAAGATGAGTTTCTTCTTAATTTTTGTCCTTAATTTTTTCATGTCTCTTGGGTGCAAATGCAACTGAAATAGTGCAAAGAGAAAATGTTTCTAGAGTCCTAAGTTTTAATTCTTTAGATGACATAGTTAAGAAGTTATACAGAGAGCAATAAGAAAACTCTTCAAAACCATTCTCTCAAAATAGAGCACTGGCCAAGCCGAAACTAAGAGACTAGGTTAAGTCATGTAGCCAGGCTTACGTGGGGGAGCGCAGGTGCCCTTCAGCTGTTCCGAGTCGCACTGGCCTGGTGACTCTACACTGACCTCCTGGGCCCCACTCATATCAGTTAAAGTAGCAAAACTCCTAAGGAAATCAAACCCACCTGAGTGCAGCCACGGTCAGGAAGATCATTGACCTACCCTCCTGTAGTCTGATGCTGTCTGCTGCCCTAACTGGACCCAAGGCCATCCGGCTGGCCAGAGCCGGGAGAGTCAGGCTGAGCTTGGGTGGTGCCGGCATCTGACAAGGCCACCCATGCCTCCACGTGGGTTGGGGCACCACTTGCCCCACATAACCGGGCTCCCTAACCTGAAGCAGCTAGGGAAGGGGAGCGATCCTGGTGACCACGGACACTGCGTGCCCCCAAGACTGAGGAAACCTAAGCAGCTGCCCCAACCAGGAGGGGCACTGGGCTGGGAAGGAGGGAGGCAGGTGCAGGTTTGTACAGGGCGGCCACTGGGAGCTGAGGGCGTCTGGTTCAGAGCCGCCTCTCTCAGGTAGTGGGTTATGCAGGGAGTTTGCTTTGGGGACTAGTAAAAGTGGACTGTTTGGAGAACTTTGTTCCTCTCAAGTAAGCCATCCCATTTGCATTTGTACTCACAGGTGCCCCACCCCTGGCTGTGACGGCTCTGGACACATCACCGGCAATTATGCGTCTCATCGGAGGTACGTGCACAGGCTGTTCCTTCCCCTAGAGCTACTTTCTCTTTCTCCCTGAAGTAACAGGGATGTCGCCCACGTGGTGCACAGTCTGACACCCCTGGTAAAATTAAGGAGTCACAGACACGGTACCCGAGCAGTCCCCTCTGCACGTGGCTTCACAAGAACATTCCTAAAGGCCTCTGGTAGTGCCTCTTTCTAAACCAAACTGGTAGAGGAGAAGAATGACACCCAGTGTGTGACAAGACGCTGAGAATGGCATCGCCAGGCTGCTTCTCAGCCCCCAGAACCTGGTCTCCTCGAGTTAGGACCCCACCCTTTCTGTGTACTTCCTGCAGAGGACCAGGCTGGACCAGGACGGCCCACTGCTGCAGACCCTGGGCCTGGCATAGAGGTGCCACCTGGAGACACACAGTCCTGAGACAGACACAGAGTCCCTGCCTGCAGTAGAAACTGCCCGCTTGTCTCCCTTATGCCAGACACTGTGGTGAGGGGCACAGAGAGACACTTGAGTGCCAGAGAAGAAAAAACACCCACAGTCATGCTGAGGACGCTCAGGCCTCACTCAAGGTTGTGGGCAGAGAGGAGTAGGAAGGCTGCCCTGGGGAGGACACAGCCCAGGTGCAGGGGGGTCAGTGCAAGGACATGAGGTCCAGGGCCAGCCGGCGAGACGGGATCCTGCTGGAGGCTGGCCGGGGGACAAGACCTCCTGGTGCATGTCCAGGGACGGGCTGTCACTAACCTGACCACCGGGATTCTCGCTCAGACTGGATTCCACAGGGACAGAGGGGGACCCCAGGTCAGGGTGTCAGGAGCCTGACGGCGTGTGCGCAAGGAGAGCTGTGTCACACGTGGTCTGTACTCAGGAGTCCACTACAGATGACCAATTCTCATGTTGTGTTTGGTTGGGTCCCAAAGCCAGTGCCGAGAGAGGGACAAGAATGTTTCTGAACTAGGACCGACGTAGAGTGACGTCTCCCACGGTGCAGAGCAGAGTGCCCCTGCCCACAGCTAAGCCCAGCTGACAGAGCAGGTGGCCAGCAGCACAGGGAGGGAGGGAGGGCAGCTGATGCAAGTGTGGACAGTGGGCAGAGGCCCCCAGCCCAGGGTGTGTCGCTGTGCACACGCAGGAGAGTGAAGCCCCCCCTGCACAGGTCCTGGTGGTCAGAGTGGGGGCCTCCCCTGGCTACTGGATCAGGGAGGGAACCCGCATGGAGGCTGTTGGTGCCTAAAATCCTGCTGTGAGGATGGGATGTGCTCCTCTGCTCACATCCCTACCATCTGGGAGCGATGTCTGGACAGTGCCTGTGTGAGAAGCCCCATTGTGGTGCCCTAGGGACTGAAGTGGCCCACTCAGACTCAGGGGCAAGGTCTCTCTCGACTGACACTGTGGGGCAGGTGGTTCTTTGCTTTGGGTGTGCAGGAGCCTCCCTGGCTACCTGTCAGTCTGACAGCCACTGCTGGGTGTCCCTGGGGCTGCCGCCAACCAGGGGGTCAGGAGGGGCCTCGCATACAACCGGGCTGCACCCACAGCACAGAACCAGCTCTGTGCCGGAACACGGAGCAGTGCGACCCGTGGCTTCCAACAGGCATTGCCAGAGTTAGAGCACTGTTTTAGATTAAATAAAATTTTTAAAAATCCGATTAAATATGAAACAGCAAGCACATTCTTAGAAAACAAATGTCAGTCTTCTCTCACATCTGGAACGCTGGCACTCCGTGGTGTGTGTGTGAGCAGGGCGAACACTTCCTGCTCATTTCCTGTCTGAATGTCTGTGTTCCTACTGAGTGTTTGATTTGGCATCGTGTAAGTTAAGTCATATTTGGTTTAAACATTTTTATTCATTTTTCACGTATCTTAGAGTGTTAAGTGGTAATAGACATAAACTTGTGATTAGAATACAATGTATTAGATTTAAGCTCATCTATGCCTAAAGCACTGGCTCAGGGTCAATTGCGGAGCTAGAAAGTAAGCTTGATTTTTCTTCCGGCACGTGACTGCCGTGGCCCTGCAGAGTGTCAGCACATCAGAGTGAGCCTTACTGTCAGGTCATGTCCCGGGAGCAGCTGCCCTCACGTGGACATTTGCATCAGGCTGGACACTCGGTCAGGCACTGAGCTGCCTACAGTCAGCGGACCTGACACAGAGCAGAGGCCCCAGTCTCACAGGAAGAGCTTGGTGTGAGCTGCCCGCTGAGGGGAGACAGGAGCCCCGCCCGGCAAGCGGCTTCTCCAGACCTACCGTAAACATGACCTGAAAAAACATCCTCTCGGTTTCAATCTGCTGCTGCCCATTCCCCAGGCACATGAAGACAATGTCACCCCCTGGCTAGACAGAAAACCACCCTCCATGGTGACTCGGCCTTTTTTCCCAGTTGTGCCACAACTGAGGTGGTGAATTACTTGAGTCGCAGGCACCTTCCGCCCCTGGGTCACAGAGCAATGACCACGCGGTGCCCAGGGAGCAGCTGCCTCCGCTCCAGAGCGGAGTCCCTGGAAGTGGGGTGCGGGCTGCCAAGTCTCTGCTGAGCACCGCCCTCTGCTGGCAGCAGCCTGGAGCGCAAGCACCCCGCCCTGGGCCAGAGTCTGGGCATGCAGAGCAGGAGGTAGGTTTGCTACTCTGAATGGAGCAAGTGGAGGGCCCAGAGATCAGGTAGCAGAGCAGGAGCCCTCCTCCAATAACAGCCTTCCCAGAGTGGCCCTGAGGAGGCGGGAGTGCTCAGAGCCGCCCTCCAGGGGGGATCTGCACCGGCTTCCCCGTGTCCCGTCTGTGCACAGCGCCTGAAGGCTCCCGCACTCCTTAGGCCTACTGACTCGGTGTTTGCCGGAAAATCCCTCATCAGATGCCTCCCTGTCTCCTCAGTGAAGAAAGAAACCTATTTACCGCTTTGCCTATAAAGGGACCCATAGAGCAGTTAATAACAGGCCTTATCTTTGTATTCTTGTTTTACAGACAAACAAAATGTCTATCAGGCTTTGCTCCCAAAATCTTGTTTTCCAGTCATCCTTGTCCTTTTCTGTGGCCCTTCCTGGGGCCACCTCCTTCCTTTGCAACCCACAGACCTGTTGGTGCAGAGGCTGCCCACCCAGACTCCTCCCCGCCGGGCCTCCCAGGTGCCTTTCTAATGGGGTCATAGGTAAGAAGTCCACAGGCCCTGGAGCTGCTCCTGCACAGACGCAAAGTCTGCTTTTTCACAAGTGAGTGTGCTGTAGGAATCGGACTCCCACCAGAACTCTGTGCAGCTGCTCGGGTTCCTGACTGGCCTGCAGTAACAAGACAAAATTTTTTGGACACTTACTATGTAGCAAAAATTGCAATGAGCCTTTTACATATATAATCTCACCATGATAAGAGATTGTCATTACCCTAATTGCAAATGAAGACACAAGAGCTTGGAGATCCCAAGCTACCCACATTGTCAACCACATCTCTCCTGAAGCACTTTCGTTCCGATCTTCTGTAACAATGTGCAGTATCTGAGCCTCCAGGACAGTAGGCAAAGGGCCGGACGCTCTCCACCTGCCCCAGTGGGGCTGGGGAGCAGCACATCCCCCAGGACTCACCTGCTCTGACACAAGGGAGCCTTCCCTTCCAAAGACAGTGAAGATGCCAGGCTTGGGTCACCTGCCTTCACGAGGAGCAGGCCTGCCTGGGAGGGTCCAGGGCTCTCCTCTCTAGTTGGAAGATGTGACTCCCCCCCAGGGAGCTTCTGGAACCTGCCAGCCCAGCCCAGCCCTGCTTCTGCCCCCAGAGAACTGCTCTCACTCCAGGCCCACAGCCACTTAACCTCATGCCGAGCGGCTGTCCTGCTCCTCTCTGGCCTGGTGCATGTCAGGCCCACTTCCCCGCACCACCTGGGTTCCCTGGTTTCCCATCTGTTCACGAGCTGCAGCCTTCCCCCATCCTCTGCCAGGAGACGCAGGTAAACTAAGGGTTTATGGCATCTCCAGCACTATAAAACCCCGGATGAAGATGCAGGTGTATAATGGGCCCCTGCAACAGTGATAGTGAAATGTGAAGGACAGTTCAGTCCAGAAAATTGTTAATCATTTAGAACAGAATCCCGAACATCAGCTCAGAATTCCAGAAACCTGGTGGATGGTAAGTACTTAGCGAGCCCACTGTTTGTGCCTCAGGTACAGAGCAGCAGCACCCAGGGTGCTCCTGGTCTCACGCTGCCGAGGGCCATGGAGAAAAAGGACACACAGCAGGCCCACAGATTGTATTCTAGCAGGGGTGTCAAGCAGCCACCACAGGCCTCATGTAGATTATTTGAGGCCTGTCCTACTTGTCGGAGGTGTCAGATATCATGGAAAGTCTGTGTGGACATCATTTTTTTTTTTTTTTTTTTTTTTTTGCTCCTCATCTTTAGTGAGCAGAGGCTCACTATTTGTGTGTTTAATATGTGGCCTCGGGCAACTCTGATTCTTGCAATTTGCAACAGAAAAGAAAAAAAGGTTGGACACCCCTGCATGTGTTCTGGGGATTTAGGAGAAACCTGAGACTGGGGGCTTGGGGGATGATGTGTGGCCCTGGTTGTCCCCAGACCAGCATAGTACTAGGCAGTCACCCGGCCTCAAATATACTTCTTGTATATTTATATAAAAGCGTAAACCTGATAAGCAAGCCAGGTCGAGGGCAGGGGAACAGAGACAATGCTGAGTTGAACTTTGTAGAAAAATGAGTCTCCCACCAGGCAGCAGAGCAGGAACAGCCTTAGAAAAGGTGTCAGAATAACAGCCACAAAGTCAACATGCATTTGACCGTGAATGATTTGGCTCAGTTAGAGTTTCAGGTGTAAGTCCATGGGAGTCGCTGTAGAGAAACTTACTTTAGGAGTCTTGATAAATTCATTTAAAGGGGTTAAACTTCATTCTCTAGAAACTAAAGACTCACCCAAGTCCGGGAGCTACAGGGTTGGCAGGGGCCTAGGGACGTGCCATCAGAGGCAAGTGGCTTCTGGGAGTGTGACAGAGGAAACTAGCACATGGAGAAGGTGCAGGAGGGGATGGGGAGGGGGAGGCGAGGCAGGAAGGGCCTGGGACACTGAGGTCCCATCCTGTGGAAGGGAAAGAAGCCAAATGGGCAGGGCCTGGTTCTGGCCAAGTGCATTAACTTTGAGATTCTCTAAGTGTGTCCAGGTGAACAAAGGGGAAAGGCGAGCAGAGACACGGAGGTGTCATCACCCGCAGACACGCTGCTTCACCCTGCTGGTTGCACTTCCAAAAAGGGAAGATGGGTGCAGATGCTAAGAAGCAAACTTCAGAGCACACAGCGGGGTGGGGGTGGGGGCCGCAAGGGGAAGGACGGGGGGATGAATGACTTCTGTAGGTTCAACTTTAGACCCTAGAAAGGGCTCACTAATGGACACTGAAGGGGAAAGCAGAGGCTGTAGAATCACGGAGCACCTCCCTGTACCCAGCGCCCGTGCTTCCCGCTTCACTGCCATGGTCACCACTAGTACTTCTGCCCCGTGACAGCCCCTCCCTCACTGGTGCCACCGCGGGAGCTGGCAGCCTGCACCCCTCCCCAGCACAGCAACTCCTGGAGAATCCCTTGCTGGGTTGGGGTCGGGGCAAGTCATAGATGTTCATTTCCGTGCTATAAGCAGAGAAAGAGAGTTTTAAAGTATTGAACAAGTTTTAGTTCCATTATTCCTGGGTTCTGGTGCTCAGTTGGCTAGTAGGGAAAAGTCCCCTTGTTCCCATTAAGCATGAAGGTTAGAAAGCAGTAAAAAGTGAAAAGCTTGCAGTCCAACATTAACATTCTTCCCCTGAGCCTGTGGGGGCAGCGCCCCGGCCAGCAGGAACAGAGAGGGCAGGGCAAGGACCCAGGGCACAGGCACCGAGTTGCCCCAAGTACGCCACACTGCACAGCCTTCTCGTGGGTGCCATGGGGCCAGCACCAGCCTGGAGACACGCGGGGAGGTGGGCCCAGGCCTGGGCGGGAACTGCAGCCCCTCAGGGCAGTGGGATCCCCAGTAAGGACCATGTGCTTCTCAAGGCTCCAGCCAAGTCCAATACTTGCCACAAGCTCAGAGCAGGGAGAGCGAGCTGAGACCCACCTGGGACTCCCCCGGGCACCAGCATCAGCGCTCACCTTCCTTACTAGGGCCTCCCAGCAACCACCCGCCTAGTTTCTCGTTCTCATCTCATTTCTGATTCTTCGGTTCTTTTTGGAACATGTCATTTATCTTGTATGTTCTCCCGTGAGTCTGTACCTGTGTGTGTGTAAGTATGTATACGGCCAGCTGGAAAACTTCCTTTAGAAAAATTTCCAACTTCTCCATATCCCAAACTTTGAAAATTAAATAGAACAAGCACAGTCAGCTCCCGCTGCACCTTCTGCAGACATCGCCACGAGCCTGCACTTGAGGCGAGTTGGAGC
The DNA here is from genome assembly GCA_963574655.1 of Perodicticus potto. Taxonomy (NCBI): domain Eukaryota; kingdom Metazoa; phylum Chordata; class Mammalia; order Primates; family Lorisidae; genus Perodicticus; species Perodicticus potto. The sequence goes on from CAUYRH010099365.1 coordinate 23,436, forward strand.
AGGTTGCCAGCACACGCATTCCTCCAGAGTGTGGCTGAGGTGGAGGCTGGGCACTGCTGGCAGAGACTGACTCGCCAGGACACGAGCTGGGAAGGCCTGCGGTTCTCCTGCGGGCTCCCCAGTCTCTGTGCATCTGTCCGTCCTCCCTGTCTCTCTCTGTCCCCTTCCCTGTCTCCCCCATCTCTCTCTCCATCTCTCTCTGTCTCTCCCTCTCTCTCCAACTCTCTCTCTCCCTCTCTCTTTCTCTGTCTCTGTGTGTGTCTCAGCATCCGTGACGACTCCCCGCTGCCTCTGTCCCTCCAAGTCTCTGCCTGCGTCCAGCCAACCCCATCTCCCCTGAAGGCCTCTTTGCTGTGAGGAAGGGTCCTGCCCCCTGGGCTCTGACCGCAGCCCAGAAGCACAGGCTTCGAGAGAGAAGCGAGTCAAAGCCTCCGCAGTTGTCCAGCGTCTGGCCAGCACGAGCGGTGTGATGCTTTCTGAAACACGTTTCTTCTTTAGCCTTTCAGGTTGCCCAAGAGCGAAGAAGAGCGGCATCAGGATAGCTCAGAGCAAGGAGGACAAGGACGACCAAGAGCCCATCAGGTAGGGGCCAGGCCGGCCAGGGAGCACGTGCTCATCAACAGAAAAGAGATGCTGTCTCAGTGGGCAACTCGGAGCTTTCGGTAGCCTAAGGGCAGCTAGCATCCCAAACCAGAGCTCTTCAGCTCACTGGCCGACAAGCTGCAGGTGCTGCCCAGCAAGGAGTGGTGACCATCCCCTTATGTTCTGAGTGACAGAATCACAAAACCCCCTCTCCTCCTGGTGGAAAAAGAAGCTGAGGGAAGTCCCTGAGGCACTGACACGACCCCACAGAGAAAGCTTTACTGATTCTCTCTTATGAACACCACTCAGTTCTAAGGCAGGACTCAAAGCCAGAGCTGACCCAGCCCCAGCCTGCGGGCACCAACCTGCAGCTGCACAGAGCGTGTGCCCGGGTGCCGCGGCCTCAGACCCCACACAGGACAGCTGGCAGAGCCTCCTGAAATTTACTCTCACTCAGCGTCTTTGGGGAAACTTTTTAATTAAAGCAAAATAAAAATGAATTAAAGGATAAATTGTTACAGCAAATTATGATTTATCAAAATAAAATACACAATACAAATTCTGCAGAATGAAAGTGCTGTCAAAACTTCCTGGCTTTTTGTCTGGGTCCTGCAGCCAGACTGTCAGGAGGAGGAGTCTGGTTCCGCAGCACCCGGTGGCCAGGGTCCACTTCAGCTTCAGCAACAGGCCCCCTGCGGACTCTGTGGCTCTTCTCTGCGGCCCGTCTATGTGCCCCACTCTGTGCTCCCTGTCTCTGACCCCCTCTGTGTACCCCTTCTCTGCCTGCCTTGTCTGCACCCTGTCTGCACCTCGTCTCTGCCCCCTTTCTCTGCACTCCATCTCTGCCTCCCTTGTCTGTGCCCTGTCTATGCACCCCCTTTTTGGCTCCCATTTCTGTGCCCCATCTCTGTGCCCCACTGTTCCAGGGGCCTCGATGTGGCTTAAAAACTTGCCAGCTGGAAGGGCATTTCCTGGCTTCCAGAGAACACAAGCAAACGAACCAATGTCCTCTCGCTCTGGAGAAGAGCATGAGAAACATAACCCCGATGTCTTCCAGATGAAGCTGTGTTTCTGCTAGACATCTGGGTGCCAATGGCTGCCACAGTCTCAGTGGGTCTCTGTCACCCACAGGGCTGGTCCTCGCCCAGCTCTGGAAGGGCTGCTGCCAGGCAGAGCCGTGGGTGCTGCAGCTGGTGCACCCTCCTTGGTTTCCCTCCCCCCTCCCTCACTCTGCCTCCCCCCTCCTTACCCCTACTCCCCCCTCATCCCTCCCTCCCTCCCTCCCTCTGCCTGCCCAGTGCCCGTCAGCTGTGTGGACTTTGTGATGTAGGCCCCAGGTCTCAGGCAGCCAGACGGTAATGTGTCCCCTCTGTCTGCCATTCAGGTGTCCAGTACCCGGCTGCGATGGCCAGGGCCACATCACGGGAAAGTACGCCTCGCACCGCAGCGCCTCGGGGTGCCCCTTGGCCGCCAAGAGGCAGAAGGACGGGTACCTCAATGGCTCCCAGTTCTCCTGGAAGTCAGTCAAGACGGAAGGCATGTCCTGCCCCACACCAGGGTGCGACGGGTCGGGGCATGTCAGTGGCAGCTTCCTCACGCACCGGAGGTGAGTGCTCGTGTCCTTGGCCCTGGCTTGGGCAGCTGGGCTGGGAGTTCTGTCATGTGGCTGCTGTGATGGGAGCAGGTGTCAGCCGTTCCCGCATCACCTGAGTTTAGGAAGAAGTGGCTGAAAACCAGCATAGCAAATTGACAACTCAGAGGTCTGGGGAGAGAGGGAAGACTGAAATATGTTTGAAGAGCTCCCTCCTTAACCCCATCTATGAAACAGAACAGCAGTTTTCAATGTTTTTAATCGGGATTTACATAGAAAAAGAGATGTTAATTTTAGACAGACACATTTACATTCCCTAGAATCATTTATGTTCACTCCCCACTTGGGGAAAGCGGGCAGCATTTGCTGCAGCAGACTCGTGGGGAATGTGCCAAAGACACACGAGAAAATGTCCTGAACATCCAACCAGCTGCATTCGTTTTTATTTGCTTAATTTAGAAAGAAATGCCTGCTAGTGTGTTGTCGCAGGCAAGGCCTGTTGCATGGAATAAATGTGCCAAAGGGCTGTGGGGCAGGACGGGCTGAGGCGGAGCCCCTCCAAGGCCAACAGAGCCCGCAGGACCAAGAGCACTGCCCGCAGGAGCTGGCAGCATCCGTGACCGCTGGGACCTGGGCATTCCCTGCACGGGGCTCACACCAGCACCTGTGATCTATCTACGGAGCTGTCTCAAACTCAGAGCGAGTGGACTGGGAAAGTGGCATGTTCAGGGCATGTGTCACTGAGACTTACCAACTACTAAGGAATATTATTCAATTATTAAAGAAATCCTGCTCAGGTAGGAAATTTGAACAACATAAATGGGTTTAAAGAGAAAAATCCAGCATACTTTCCCTGACCTGGTCTCTCTACCCTGTTTCCAAAGGCAGGTGGCTTGTCTGGACAAAAAGCTCATACCAGGATGCCAGGTACACACACACACACACACACGTGCGCACACACACACACATACTAGCACCACCAGCCCCCTGCCACACAGGCAGACCTTGGTTCTCCAGACCTCTGCATAAGGACCCCAAGGCCCAGCAGGTCAGCATGCCCATTCTCCTGGGTGGACCTCCCTCCACAAATAGGCTGAGGTGTCCCTCAAAGTTAACATCCAGCTGTGCCAACGCTGTCCCTGTTCTGGGTCTGCATATCTCAGACCCATGTCAACGTCCTTCTGCCCACAGGGGTGTGTCCTGGGCAGCCACATCTTCAGGGTATAGTCTGGAAGCAAAAATGCTTGTTTTCAAATTTTGACAGACAGTGCCAAAATGCCCTCCCAAAAGTTCCTACTTCCCCAAATCATAGGTCAATAGTGAAATTTATTAAAGCTTTAAAAGCCTCTCTCACCTATATGACAAATAAGTAAGGACATTCTCTCCAGGAACCACTGAGGTCCAGGTGCTATGCCGAGGATGGCGTCTTAGAAACTCAAGACCCCTTGGACCCTTGCGCCCAGGGAGCACTCTCCTCTGGCTTAGATTGTGTCCACTTGACTTTAAGGGCAGAAGCCAGGTGCTGTGCCTGCTGTTTGCTCCTGTCCCCACAGCTCTGGCTGAGTTGGCTTCTTGGGGTCAAGAGAATAACCACCTATGGGCATAGAGTGTGACGGGTGCGAGCCCAGGAGCAGGAAGTGGAAAGCAGGCCGTCCCTCACAGCCCTCCTGGATGCTGGCCGGCACCCTTGGGCTCTCACCCTCCACCTCTGCTGCCTTGCCAGCCTCGCCTTGGTGTCTCTTCCATAAGGGGCACCTGCCAGGCCTTAGGAGAACACAGGGTCTGCTCAGATGCATGACCCAGTCTCAGCAAGCCATGGGCTGTATTCAGTGAGCAAAACCACAGAGTGAGCAGGCTCACTCCGCTCCTGCTGGTTGCTCACCCTCGCCCAGGGCTTGGCAGACCCCTCTGGAGGGCCCTGGGCTGCTGGGGGCCACAGAAGTCCAGGGCCTGCCCTGCAGGCTACCCGGCCTGGCCCCACATGTGAGATGTATGGAGGGTGCTGATGTACCAGCCTTGACTGCACATCCCCGGGTTCCTGCCTTGCGCAGGGAGAGCAATGTGGAGCTGCTGAGTCTGTTTTACTTAGAGGCTCTCTGAGAGGAAGAAGGACATTGAGGTGGGGGGACAAGTGTTCCGGACACACTGGTGTGGAGTGACACCTTGGGTTAGAAGGCACGTGGGTGAGGGGAATGGGCAGACCTGAGCATCGTGGGCCTGCACTTTGTTTAGTTTTGTTTTTATAATTGTGGTAAAATATTCATGACATAAAATTTACCATCTTAAACATTTTTAAGTTAGGCAGTGTTAAGTATGTGATGGTCCCCAGCTTAACTTTTCAATTTCACAGTGGAAACTGCGCTGGGGACCTCACATAACCACTGTGTTCCCTGTGGGTACAGGAGTCAGTCAGTGATCTGAATATTCCACTCCTTGTTGTAAAGCAGGTTTTGTGTTAGATGATTTTGCTCAACTTCAGCTAAGGTAAGTGTTCTGAGCACGCCGGGGGGAGCTAGGTGCAGGTGGAAGTGCCTGATGCGTTCCCGACCTCAGGTGGGCTAAGAGGGACGTGGCCCCACCAGCAGCAGAGGAGCGTCTGTGCTCACATTGTCAGGAGGCAGCGCTCTGAGCATTTTCCTCGTCCCGCGTTGCGATTCCCTCCCCATTGGACAGCGCTCCCTCTCCCCCCACTCCACTCTGTCTCTGTGAGTTTGACTGTGCCAGGCACCTCCCATAAGTAGAATCACACAGTGGTTGTGGGCTTATTTCTCTTAACTCAGCGTCCTCAAGTCCATTCACGTGTCAGAATTTCCTTCCTTTCTAAGCCCAAACAATATCCCATTGTGTGCTGACCAGGGTGTCTGTTGAACAAGTTTCTATTCATTTCATTATGTAGACAAAGTGCTCTCTTCTGGGCAGGTAATAACGACATAGCTGGGTGTAGGACACCAGCTTATTCCAGTCCCGAACGTTTCCCTGTCCTTGGAGGCCCCTGGCCTAGCCACGGTGCCGAGGCCAACAGGTGGTTTTCCCAAAAGACAAGGGCTGGTGTGTCATGTCACAACATGGGCCTCTGTGTACACCCCACACCTGAGAAAACAAAAAAGCCTTTAGAATCAGGAGCAAAGATCAGGCTGAAACAGAAATCACCTGCTATATTTCTGTCTTCTCCCGAATCATGATCTAGTTAGATGCTGAAGGGCTGCTTTCAAGCAGGTGCTGACACCCAGAGCACAGGTGCAGCGGGCTCTGTGCCTTGGACGGGGCCCAGGCAGGGACCTCTGCGCTTCCATCCCCTCTGTGAGGAAGTCACTTTCATTCGTCTCCTTTCAGAGCAAATTCTGGACTAGCCTATGTTCTTTTTTTTTTTTTTTTAAAGACAGAGTTTCACTTTGTTGCCCTCGGTAGAGTGCCGTGGCACTACAGCTCACAGCAACCTCCAGCTCTTGGGCTCAGGAGATTCTCTTGCCTCAGCCTCCCGAGTAGCTGAGACTACAGGCGCCCGCCACAATGCCTGGCTATTTTTTGTTGCAGTTTGGCTGGGGCCGGGTTCGAACCCGCCACCCTTGGTATATGAGGCTGGCGCCCTACCCACTGAGCCACAGGCACCGCCCTAGCCTATGTTCTTTATGCATTTAAGGATCAGGTGGGAGGTTTTTTCCGTGTCCTTGTTCCCTGAACTACATCCTGCCTGTAAAAAGGAGAGCTGATATGAGGGAAATAAAAAATGTCTTCTTTACTTTTAGGACTCACTGGATATTCTTAAAACAACAGTGGTTACATGCAAAGGTCAGTCCTTCAAAACCGTACACTTCTCACATATATCAGGCGAATATTTCTACTGAGGCCTGCACTGATACTCCAACAGTAAAAGAAAGACACTTTAATGTACAGACGGTACATTTAAAAGCACATGCCCTTCATGAAAAATTCATTCCTGCTGTCTCCTGAGTGGCTCAGAGTAAAGACCTCACCACCGGGGGCTTGTCCCCAAGAGGAGACATAGGTCCACCTGTCACCACACATCAGAAGTCATAGCTGGATCCCCACCATGACCAAGAAGCCCATTACCATTCTAAGGCCCAGGCCAGGCTCTGTGTGCATCAACATGTGATGCCCATGAATTTCTCAATAGATGCAGCATTGTGAATGGGACGGTGACCAGATGGAATATGGCGAACGTGAGGTTGCCAGATGGAGTATTGTGCATGTGGAGGTGACCCGGTATTGTGAGTGTGAGGTGACTACATGGAGTATTGTGAATGTGAGGTGACTGCGTGGAATATTCTGAGTGTGAAGTGACCAGATGGAGTATTAAGTATGAAGGTTACCAGCTGGAGTATTGTGAATGTGAAGGTGACTAGTAAAGATGCTCAGACGGGTCATGAGGGCCTGTCCTTCCCAGAAATAAATGCTGTAATCAAAGGTAATTCAAAAGCCTCCAGAGGAAGCGTCACTTAGCAAATTCTGTAAAGTCATTTAGATGTCAGGATATATAATGCTGATTTTCTACACAAGGGAGTTGATGTCCAGGAAGTATAGGACAGAGATCTGTTCCCCTGTCCCAGCTGATAACAGTGCCATCATAAGCCAAGGCCACCAGTAAGGGTTCAGCTTCTGGTGCTGTGAGACGAAGCCACACGTCAGGTACATTAGCTCCAGAGTGTGACCTTGAGTGAGGCCTTACCTCCCTCACCCCAGCTCAGATCCTCAGGCACAAGGGCCTCAGATACCAGGCCAGGGGAATGGAGAAAGTCTCCATCAGGGGCAGACTGCAATGCGATGGGGAGCTTGTGGTAGGAGACACTGATGCTAGACTCAGAGTCAGAGGGGAGGCTGCCCAGGACATGGAGACCCTCGGGGTCTATTCCTTAGGAGAGCACTCCCCGAGCCCCTGACTGACAAATCGTCCAGTCAGTCATTCGGTGGACACAGACGGAGGCTGCTGACCTGATAGGGGCTGGTCGGCATAGCTGGGTGCCATGGTCTGCTCTGGAGAGAAGCAGCGGCTGCAGGGTGGAGAATGCTAAACCCTGACAGCACATTCTGGTGCAGCAGGTGGCACCAGGCCAGCAGGCAGGGACACAGAACAGAAGCATCTAGTGTAAGAGTGAGCAGGGCCGGAGCAACGCGGGGCCTCAGCTTTGAAGGAGGAGAGGCAGGTCAGCGCAGGGAAGAACGTACACCGAGGGGCCTTAGTAAAGTGTAGGGTCTGCCTCGCACCATAGTCCTGAGGGCTGTGGAAGGTCCGGGGCCGGAGAGGATGCAGGTGGGACTCTACAGGCAAGTAGAGACGGTGCCAGGACCCCTGGAAGACGTGAGGGCCTGACCTGCAGCACAGTGGAAAGAACAGATATTTCGGACGTGAGAGCAACAGGGCCTGCAAGGGGAACGTGGGAGTAAGAGGCTCCTGCTGGGACAGTGACACTGGGAACTGAGAATACAGGAAAGAGCTAAATTTGGACAGAGGTGTGTGTCTCAGTCTGCGTGGGCAGTCGTCACCACATACCACAGGCCAGACATTGTTACCTCACAGTTTATGAGGCTGCAAGTCTGAGAACCAGGCTCCAGCCGATTTGCTTCCTGGTGAGGGCTCTCCTGGTTTCTTTGCAGCCACCTTCTTGCTCATGGGCCAGAGAGAGCTCAGGCTCCTGGTCCCTCTTCTTAGAAGACACTAATCTCACCAGATCATGCCCCATCCTTATGTTCATTTAACCTTAATTACCCCCTTAGAGGCCCCACCTCCTAATATAGCTATACTGTAGGTACAAATTTTTCATGCACAAATTTTGAGGGAACACAAAAAAATAATAAAAGTAGGAGCTAAAAGTAGGAGATGATGAGTTACATTTTAAATACGTTAGTTTGAGATTTTGTGGGACATTGAGGCAAAGAGACTTTAAGTCACTTCCCAAGGTCCAGCAGTTTGTAAGGGACAGAGCTGGGCACAGTCCAGGCAGCAGGATCCTCCAGCCAAGCTTTCACCTCTGTGCTACCAGGTTTCCAGAGACTCTGATGCCTTCACAGGGTGAAGTGATTGACTGTCCCAGCAGAGTGGTCCTTCTTCCTGCTCAGCCCCGAGCAATCACAGTGCCTGTCACACTCCACTGTGACATCTGTTGTGGGGAGCAGACCACTGCTCACTTTCCCTGACCCCTGTGCATAAGGGCATTGAGAAATATTTTTCTGCATCAGTGACTGAATATAACTTTTAATGGGGTTCAAGTCTGTGTTTAAAATAGGAAGCAGCTATGTGTTCCCTAGATGCAGAATTGAGGGATCTGAGCCTACAGCAGACAGGCACCTTTCACCAGGTGCCCTTCACCAAGTGCTTAGGAAACTCCCGGGGACAGAGATTCCGGAACAGGGGCCAGCAGAACAAAAGGAGTTAGGAGGGCAGGAGGGAGAATTCCAAATGCTCTGCCCAGGCTTGAGCTGCCTCCAGAAGGGACGGGCTCAGCTTCACCAGCGCTGGGTGGGAGCTGGCGTGGCTTCTGACTCCAGGATATGGTATCCAAGAAACTCAGCCTTCAAGACTCTGGTTTTCTGCTCTCACATCTGTTCCTTGGGGCAGTGGATGCCTCTTGCTCTGGCAGCAATGGTGGTATAGTCTGTGGAATAAGAACACCCCCCTCAACCTAGCCACTGCTCCATGTCACCCTGTGTGTCCTGTGCAGGACCGCCTGAGAGCCTGTCCTGTGGGTGCTAGGCAGCCCCCAGGGAAGCCTCGCCAGGCAGTGTCTAGAGACCCTCACGTGGCCAGCTTTGATGCCAAGGGCTAGACACCAAGGGTCTATCGGACCACACAGTGGGGTTACTTGGGACAACCAGGAATGTCCTCTGTGGCAGAAGAGATGGTCCCACAAAGACCAACAAGAGTGTGTGTCCCCAGAGAGCTGCACCCAGGCCTGAGTGGCTGGGCGTGGCATGGTGGGCCATAGTGGGCTCTGGGCTGGACTTCACTACTGCCACTAAGGGACCCAATGAAGCCTTAATAGGCAGGACTGCCCAGTCTGGGCTAGGTCCTTCCTCTTGCCCCATATCCAGTGTGGGGCCCCCCAGCCCTCACTCATTCCTATCACTATTTGCAGAAATGCTGTGCAAATTTTATCTTTACAACTGTGTGCATCAGTTTCTTTCTACCGGATATGCTCTGATGCAGAGTATGAACCTGGCACCTGCATCTGTCCTCTCTCAGTGATGCTCTCTGAGGTCTGAGGTCTCTGTCCAGGCTGGCGCTGATGACCTCTGATACATCTTGAGCCTGTCATCTACCTTTGAGCACTGTGGAACTGGCAGAAACATTCTGGGAATGTGACATTTCCCATTGTCCTGCTGTGCTGGGCACGTAATTTCCCAAATGGAGAGCGACTCAGAGAAGGTATTAATGAAATCTACATCATGAGTTGCTGGAAGAATTAGTTGGGTCATGTCTATAAAATGCTTAGAGCAGCATCCCCAGCAGAGTGACATGTTCAGAAAAAGCATCGTATTTCCTTAGCTGCTATTAGGGTTAGAAGCCACAATGCAGACGTCCTGGTCCCACAGGGAAGGCTTGGCACTCTCCCTGAGCTCCGCGGCACACTCTGGGGACAGCCTCAGCCTCTCACCCTCTGGTCTTGCTGCACAGGGCAGTGCCCAGACCCACAGTACCCCATGCAGTGATGCCCATGATGGAGGAGCAGCTTTTGCAAGATAGCCTGACCTCAGCAAATGTGAATTTACACATGAACCACATGAGGCAGGGTCTGATGAGCAGGCCCGTCCTGCTCCTCCAGGGACCTGCTTGCCTCCCTCCCAGACCCTCCCAGACCCTCCCACCAAGTGAGCACCCCTGTGGATGCCAAGTCACTCTGCATTTGGGAAATGATGTGCCCAGCACAGCAGGGTGCTAGGAAATGTCACTAGCAATGGACACTGCACCCAGCTCTGTGTTCCTCCCCCAGGAGCCAAAGCCCGAAGCTGAACAGGCAGGGACAAAGACAGATGTAACCTCCACAGCACAACCTCCACGGCACATTATGACCACTACAACATGACCTCCACATCACGACCTGCACAGAACAATTACCACAGCGCAGTCTCCACAGCACAACTTCCGCAGTACAACCTCCATGGCACAACCTCCACAGCACAACTTCCACAGCGCCGTCTCCACAGCATAACCTCCACAGCACATTATGACCACTACAACATGACCTCCACAGCACGACCTCCACAGCACAACCTCCATGGCACAACCTCCACAGCACAACTACTACAACGCCATCTCCACAGCACGACCTCCACAGCATGACCTCCACAGCACATTATGATCACTACAACATGACCTCTACAGCACAATTACCACAGCACGACCTCCACAGTACAACCTCCACAGCACAATTACCACAGTGCAGTCTCCATAGCACGACCTCCACAGTATGACCCCATAATACAACCACAGTACAACTTCCACAGTGCAACCAGCATAGTACAGCATCCACAGGACAACCACATATAACACCACAGAATAGCTACCAACATACAGCCACCACAATAAATATCCATGTACAACCACATAGCATAACCACACAGTACAACATCCATAGTACAACATCCACAGTACAACCACACAGCACAACATCCACAATAAACATCCGCATACAACCACACAGTACAACATCCACATACAACCACACAGCACAACATCCATAGTACAACCACACAGTACTACACCCACAGTACAACCGCACAGCACAACATCCACAATAAACATCCACATACAAGCACACAGCACAACATCCACAAATCCACAATAAACATCCACATACAACCACACAATACAACACCCACAGTACGACCACACAGCACAACATCCACAACAAGCATCCACATACAATCACACAGTACAGCATCCACAGCACAATCACCACAGTACAACCACTACAGTATAATCACACAGTACAACATCCACAGTCCAGCCACCATAGTACAATCACCACAACACAACCACACAGGATAATTACCACAGTATAAAATCCACAGTACAACCACAGTACAATCACCACAGATTAACCAGACAGTACAACCCCCATGGTACAACCACACAGTCTGACTACACAGTACAACTACGTAAGACAACATCTACAGTCCAACCGCCACCACAATACAACCACAACAGCCACAGTACAACACAACCACCACAACACATCCACCACAACACCACAACCACAGTGCAACCACCATGGGTACAGTACCCACAACCACCGCTACAGCAGAAGTGCTGTGGCAGAACAGGGGCTGTCAGTGGTCCTGCTGACTCTGCACAGGTGTCCCTCTTCATGATCTACTTCCACACATCACTGCCATGTGAGGCAACTCCGCGTAACAACTCATGTTCATGGAAATGTCATAGTTCACATATTAAAAAGGGACCACAACTTATAGCAAAATAGAAAAACGTTTGGAACAGGAGTCCAAAGTTGTTTACCAAAAGTGATTGTGTTTGTTTCCCAGGGCCACCCCAACAAATTCACCCAAATAAGGCTGCTTAAAATAAGACAAGCTCATTTCCTCACAACTCTGAGGCCAGCAGTCAGAAATTTGGTGCTGGGATTGTGAAGGGTCCCCCCAGTCCTTGGTGCCCTGTGGCTTGCAGCACTCTTGTCCCTGCCTCACGGCCATGGGGCCTTCTTCCCTCTCTCTAGGACCAGAGTTCTCTCCCAGGCAGAGCAGTCATCTGGATTCAGGGTCCACCCTAACAAGGCTGCATCGCAAAGACCCTTCTTGCACATAAGCTGACATTCACAGGGAGGGGGCTCAGAACATGGACATTCCCTTTGGGGAGATACGACCAACTGGCCATGCAGATCAGCACTGAATTCAGTTCTGTGCTTCTGAGAGACAAGCCAAAGGAGGAATAAAAGACATTGTTTTCATTGTCTGTTAGAATTGGGTTCTGTTATCAGCACCGATGACCCAGAGGAGGACTTCCCAGAGAGAAGTCCGTTGTGTGGACACACGCAGCTCAGGGCTCTGCAGCCTCCAGGGAGCCAGGCTCCCTTTGTCCCTTGTTTCTCTTCCCTTAATACTCCGAGATTCCACCTCAGAGAGTGTTCTGTCAACAAGGCCACCCTTCCCCGGAGGAAGAGGGCCTCTCTTAGGGCTCCCACGGAAGCTGCCCACAGTGCCCGCCTCTGTCCCTGCACCGGCATGCAGCCCACGGTGTAGCAGCAGAGGTCCCTGATGTCGCAGGGTCCCTCATCCTGAGGAGGGTGGGAAGACTGGCACTGCCCGCACCCATGCCGAATGGACAGATGTGACCATCTTGGACACTTGGTACCAAGAGCACATCTGTGTCGTGTCTGCAGTGCTAGATCTTAATAGGCATCTCTGCTGAGAATCCTAGTCAGACTCACAGGCTGAAAGCACATTGATCTCCACTGAGTCTCAACACCCTCCTAAAATGACCTACAGTGACTTTATAAACCCACAAAGGACAATACAGTTCAACCACATAAATAACAAGGGGGACACCATGTGCACCACACCCACGAGGCCCGCTCCGGGAGCTGCACAGCCCGTGAGCACGTAGGGAAGAAAAGGCGGACAGGGGAGAAGGCAAGTAGAGAGACCAGACTGCCAGGAACCAAGAGGAAGGAGAGGGTGGACCATGCACGGCCTACACAGAAGGGTCTTGGACTCCAAGGGGTCAGCTTCTCAGTAGCCTGCATGGACCCCTTCACCCTCATCCTGCAGAAGAAACCAGAACAGAGAAGCTCAGAAACAAGGTGCTGAGAAAAGCTGGGAACAGGAGCAAGTCAGCATGCTGGCCACAGGACGCTTGAGTGGGCCAGAGAGGCCGGCTACAGCCTTCTTCTCTTGGGGCCTCTGGTGCCTCACTGCAGCCAGTGTTTTTCCCACCCCCTTGGACTCTCTGATGCTCCCAGCCCTCCAGGCCAGAGAGGAACCCACAAGGCCAAGGTAAAGACCCTGCAGGTGCCTGGGACCATGAATGAACAGCTGAGAATTTCTGGTTGTTTAAAGAAAGTAGAAAATAACATGCAGAAACAAAAGCATACAAGCAACGTTAATGGGGGCAAAAAGAAAACAGAAAGACTCCTGGAGAGAGAGGCAATCTTTTTTAAAACCCATAGTTATCAAACAGCAGAAGAGAATGGAAAGAATATTAAAATGTACTGTAGTCTTACTCTAAGAAATATTTAGAGAACAATAATCTCTTTTTAAAAAATAAGTGAAATTAAAGGTTTACTTAGAAAGTTAAAATACAAAGTTGAGGAAATCTCCTGTAAAGTACAAAGAAATGATGAAAGAAGATGAAAGATGTAAAAACAAACAAAAAAAATAGCACAAAAGCTCACATTTAACAATCAAATAATAATTTCTGGAAAAAGTAAAATAGAGAAAATGGAAAAAAGAAAATAACCAAAGAAAGAAAACAAGAGAGGGCTCGGTGCCTGTGGCTCAGCGGGCTAAGGCGCCAGCCACGTACACTTGAGCTGGCGGGTTTGAATCCAGCCCAGACCCACCAAACAACAATGATGGCTGCAACCAAAAAATGGCCGGGCATTGTGGCGGGCGCCTGTAGTCCCAGCTACTTGGGAGGCGGAGGCAGGAGACTCGCTTGAGCCCAGGAATTGGAGGTTGCTGTGAGCTGTGATGCCA